>CALZFC010000349.1:1810000-2057500 GCA_945643635.1 Allodiplogaster sudhausi
TTTTTTTTAAATAATATATTGACTACTACTATTTTTTATTTAAGTATAATTACATTTCATTTCACTCACTTAAAATTCGAGTTGCTTTTAATGTTTTGATTCTTATCTTTTTTATTAAAAAAAAAGTTAATTCGTGCAATAATAATAGATATTAAAAAAATAATTTTAATGATAAAATAACGCAATTCAAATGTTAAAAAATATGTGTAATAGGTTTTTTTGTCTAGGCCGCCACGCTAACAATACGTTCCTGGCCGACTCGGAGGAGGAGGAGTACAGCTACACGCCGTCCGTGACCATTGACGGTGCGCTCGGTGTCATCGTGTCCGCTTCGTCGGTCCACGTCTACGTTTCCGCTCATAAACTACTCTTCTCTTTGACTGAAGCGACCGAGCTCCTCGCGACAACCTCCTTTGATCTACCGACTGTCTGGCGAAACCGCCGCAGAGCGGCACCGAACCCCGACCTTCCGGACAGCGCGGCCAGCGCACAACCAAAAGGCCAGAGTAGCGCCGCCTCGCGCTCGCTCGCTGTCGCCCTCCAGGAGATGGCGGCGTGGGTGTCCGCACTCCGCACCTTCTTCCTGCTCCAGGCACACGAAGTTGTCTGGAAGGAGATGGGCCAGGTGAGACGGGGGATTTGACGCCAGTTTACAAGACTACTTGAAAGCAAAGTTTTATTTTAATTTAAAGTTTATTTAATTAATTGGTCCTCCAAATTTAACGAACTCCATATCCAATCTCCGTGTTCTCGCCCCTTTCCTGTACTCTCTGGCCCTCTCTCTCTCTCTCTCGCTCTCAGGCCCTCTCTCTCTCTCTCGTTCTCTTTCTCTCTCTCTCTCTCTCCCATTCAAGGCCGGCCTGTCCTCCCTGCCCTCCTTCGACATCGCTTTCCAACTCCACCGCCGTGCAATGCGTGTGCTGGCGCGTCGTCTTCTCCTGGACAAGGCGGGCGGTTCCTTGCTCGGCCCGCTCAGCGACACCCTTGTCAAGGTGGAGATTATATTCTCTTTTTTTTATTTTATCAAAATAATTTATGCTCTGTTTCTCGTTTCCAAATGAATTTTTCATCCTTTCGGTGATGATTCTTGCCTGTCGCTTTTTTATCTCTCAGTCTTTTTCTTTTCACTCTCCTACATTCGCTGCTCTCTTTCTCTCTCACTCTCTTTCTCTCTCCTCCTCTCCCTCTCTCATGTTTCTCTCTCCTCATCTCCCTCTCTCATATTCTTCCTCTTCCTCTCTCATGTTCTCCGTCTCTCTCTCTCTCTCTCTCTCTCTCTCTCTCTCTCCAGATCAAAGCCTTCTGCCAAGCAGTCATCGAAATGGACATCTCCGCGGCTGCCGCCAACTACGCCGCTTTCCACTCGTGTGCTCAGCTCTTTGTTCATGGTAATTTTTTTTAAATTTCATTGCTTTAAAATACTTAAACTTGTTTATTTACAGAACTTGAAAATATTTTTAGTAAGCTTTAAATTAATAAAGATAAAAGAATGCGAAATAAATATGTTGCTAAATATCATTGCCCGGGTTTTCGTGAATTTCTTTTTTTAAATGATAATGAAATTTTCATTAGATTATTTTCAATGGACTTTTTATACCTAATAATTTTTTAGTTAAAATAAAATTCAATTCAATTTTAATTTATTTTCCAGCCGTCATGGAATCGGACGACGGCGGCGATTCGAGCAGAGACGAACTGCTCTCATCGATTGACCCTCGCGGCACCTACCGCGGCTCGTGAGCCGACGGGCCGTAATATAGATCTGCCGTAAAATGGACGGGCCGTAAAATAGACGGGCCGTAAAATGTCCCACCCTCCCCTCGCACCGAAAATAGAAGGCGCTACAATGTCCCCACTCCCTCCCACACCCCTCGACCACCCTTTTCTATCAATTTTTGTAGCGATTTGTTTCCTGATTGGAAGTTCCTGTGCCTGTGATTTTGTCATATTTTTTTGCAGTATGTTGAGCAACATTTCTCCTGAATTGAAAGCTGCAAAAACTCTTATTTATTTTGCCATCACCAGTTGTCGTTTTCTTCGTGACGGGCTTCGTTGAAGACGGGCATTCCTGAGAAGTGCTTTTTTCGCTTGTTTATTTATCTATTTATTCATCAATCGGTCGTTTTTCTTGATTTTGAGTGTTTTCAGAAAGTAATTGTCTTCTGTCTTGTGATTGCTCAAACTATTTAATAAAAAATTTGCTTCTATATGTTGGTATTTACATCGTAACATGAGAATGTTTATTAATTCCAAACTTTTCATGCATGCATCGTTTATGAGTCGATACAACAAATAGATTTTGGGCAACCGTGAAAAGAATAAGAAAGAGAACGAGATAAGCAAGTGTCATCTTGGGAAGCAAGGACATACGAGATATGATTAAGATCAGAAGTGGGAAGGGTTGTAAAAGGGAGTTAAGAGGCAGAGGGACGAGAGAGAGAGAGAGAGAGAAACAAAGTAACAAGAAAGAATAAGTGAGACAAGAGGGGGACATTGAACCTAAAGAAGTGGGGGAAAAGAGGAAAGTGAGGCAGCGATAGAGAGAGGGAGAGAGAGAGAGAGGGAGGGAGAGAGAGAGAGAGAAAGGCGTACGAATCACTGAGGAGAGAGGAGAGAGAAGAGGGAAAATGAGAGTGAGAGAGATAGGCAAGCGAATCAGTGAGGAGAGAGAGAGAAAGAAGAGAGAGAGAGAGAGAGAGAGAGAGAGAGAGAGAGAGAGAGAGAGAGGGGGAGAGAGAGATATCCGAGCGAATCAGCGAGGAGAGAGAAAGAGAGAGTGAGACAGAGAGAGAGAGAAAGAGCGAGAGAAAGAGAGAGAGAGAGAGAGACATTCTAGAGGCCGAATAATGATTCATGATCTTATTTACCAGCCTATGCGAATTTGCCAGGTGACATATTCATTTGATTGAAATTAAAACCACGGGGTCTTTTGCCATAAAAAAAGGTTGCGCCAACCAATGGTAAGTTAATAGTGACTACGAAATAAATTATTAAAATCTTCGTTCTTGTTAAAGAGACAAAGACGAAACTGAGCACAATTATGTTCATTTTACTGAATGTCAAAGTGACATCTTGTGAATTAATCTCAACGTTTTGATGGCTAGAGGAACATTTTCAAAGGATATCAGACGAGAGAATGGAAGAGATGAGCCATGAAAGAATTTTTTTATATTAAAAAAATGCAGTAACAATCTTGCCTCCTTGGGTTTGGTGACTGATTCGAGTTGTAATCTGCGAGGAAAATTGCAGGCTATAGCCAAAATAAAATAGATAATCAGTATACTACTGATTACCTATTGATGTCTAACAATAAGCATGAATATGAAGATTTAGCGCCTAAAATTTAATTTTGTTCATTTGCATACTCCAGCTGTTGAGCAATCGGTAAGCATTGCAAGGGAAAAGAAAAGAATAGAGCCTTCCATTTAAAGGCCCCACCAGCCCCTCCACAAAAGGGGGTAGATTATAGATCTGTATGTACATATGTATGTAGATACTTTCGAAGTGCTATAGCATATAATATTGCATACATTCATATCAGGTTTGAGTGCTCGTTATAAGTTCTTGAATGTATTTTTGTTTGTTCAGTTTAAAAAGTTTAAAAAAATTCTATAAACATTAATTTATACGTGATATCCACACCGTAATATGATAATCTAATTTAATTATTTTACACTGACTCTTTATTTCATCTTTTAAGCCATGTGACATCAATATTTATGAGGCCAGAAAGCCAGTGAGGAAATACGCACAGCTGCATCGTTGAAGGACCAAAGGATACAAGTTGGACGTGAGAAAGATAAGTTATGGAAAAAGAAGGAGGCTAACTGTATGATGCACGGCTGGAATTTAGTTTCATCGTCACTTGGCGATGGAAGGCCATCCAGGCGCATAACACGAGCCAAGCGGACAATTGAAGGCCAGAAATTTCTGGAGAATAGCTCTCTTGGCAATGTGCCAAAATGAACTCGGAATGCTATATATATAGATTGTTTTATCAAACGCAATCGGAGCAACGGGTGCAATAAATCTCAATATCCCTATATCTTTTTTCCCGTCCACTTCAGCGCACCAGAAGAGACCCCGGAGTTCTCCTCGAACGATCCCGGTGGCTGTCTCATGCCTGAGTTACCAATGAACAGTACTCTCGACCCGGGCAACCGAAGCCGCCTCCTTTGTCCTTGTTTTAGTGACGAGTGCAACTACAATACTTTAAAAACAGCATCAGCTAACGACATGTTCAAAAGGCAACTGCTAGGAAGATATAAGGTTTTAATCCATTCATTTAATACGATTTTTTCCCATTAAAAATGTTGAAGCGCATAATTGTAGACAGTTTTGAAGGAACTGACAGCTACAACGACTGCAGTTACAACAACTACACCAAGCACTGAAACGACGAGAATTACTGAAACCACGCCCTCCAGTTCATCTCCGCCTGAGTCAACTACAATTTATACGCATCAGACAACGTCTACGTCAAACCTTAGCCAGCTGCAGGTATTTAGCATTTCTCGATTTTCATTGTCTCAATAAATCCAGAAATTTATTTCCTGATCACTATAAAGTGTCGCTTTAGGTGTCACTGATCATTGCGATCGTCGGCTTTGCGATTCTCGCCGCTGTCTTGGTTATCGTCCTGGGTACGGTAGCTTTTTTGAGATTCCCGCCGAAATGAATTCAAATGAATTCCTCGTTTCTCTTCAGTGATGTGCTACCTGAAGAATCGCCGCCTGAACCACCGCCTGGCCGTCCTCGCTTCCCCGGCTCCGGCCAAGCTAGCGAAGCCGTCCATGCAAGGCAAACGACTAGCATCACCGTTTAATTATTTTTATTAACAAAAATGTTTATTCGAAAATGAGAATTTTGTTTATTTATTTATTTTTTAATAACAGGATAAAAAAGTAACTCTTAGACCCGAACTCAAACAACAACAACAACAACAACAATAACAATTACGAGATTAAGAGACAAGTACGTGATTTAAGTCACTATTTTTTCTTTTTTTATTACTATTATTATGTATATTTTAAAATATCCTGATTATATTTCACTTACATACGGGAATCGTCACAAATTGACTTTGTTTATTGGTCATTTCATGAGAAACAACGGACAATGACGTCAGCCTTTCTCCCAATTTATTTCTTTATAAATTGTTGTAGTCAGTGCCAGCGTTTCAAGCGATTGAAGAAAAAAAAACGCAAACCGCTTTTGATATTTTATTGATTTACAATTTCTGATTATTTATTCTTTAAATATTTAATCTTATTTTGAGCCTTGCACTTTTTTAGGGCGCGTCAGTGGCGACCATTCCATCCGAGGCGTCTTTGAAGATGGCTGAAATGAGACAGGAGGTTGTTTTTTTTTTGGAATCTTTAAAATTTGAGGGCAACCTTACAAGAACTTGGCAAACTTCCCCGTAAAAGTAGATTTTGGAGATCGAATTGAAACTTAAAAAAAAACATTATACCTTTTTCAGCGCTTGCCGCAACCTCCCAAGAAGCACTTGACGGAGAGCGAGGAGAAGAAGGGAAATGAGAAGAAGACGAAGAAAGGGAGAAGTCAGTGCAACTCGACGATTTCATGGCATCCGCCACGGAAGAGGAAGACAAGTCGACGAGGCCGCGCCCTCATTCTTAAGAAGGTTCGCTCAGGGATTACGAAACTTGAAAAAAAACATGCAATTTTCCCAACTTTTTATGCACTATAGCGTTGGATCTCGGAGTTTTTTCATAATTGCACCGGGAAAAATACCGAGACCGATTTTGCTCATGAGAGCCTAACGCTCCCGAAAAACCACTGGACATTTGAAATGATACAAAATAGCTCGAAAAACTAGAAGACAGGCATAAATACCCAAAGATTAAAGGCTTGGCAGGAGATTCTTGTTAGTTAATCGAAGAAATTATAATTAGTTGTAATTAATTGTTAAAAAATAAGACAATGTCTTGAATGTGGATAGCGTAATTAAATAACGTTTTGTAATAATTAGTTTCAGCGACAAGAGAACACGCAGACGTTACAGCTTCGGCTGCCGCTTCTCTCCCTCCTATTTCCCTGTCTCCTCATCCACCTTTCTGACTATCCTTGGGAATTCCCAATGAATTTCTTCTCTCTTAGCTCACGCAAGACAAAAAGTCATTGGCGAAGAAAGCCAAAAGAAATTTTATGGACATTTTTTTGATTCAATTTTAGGTTCCATATTCAACTCTTTCGTCCGCTTTCAGCAGTAGCACGTATATTCAGTGTCCACAACTCGAACTCGGCGACAAGTTTGGGGGGAGGGGGCATAGCCTTAGTCATAAGTGGACGAGTGGACGGAGCCTGGAAAGAAGGCGGAGCCAGTGTAAGAGAATGACGGACGGGCAACAGTGATCGACGACGACAAGTTTGCCTTTTTTCTCGACACCTCGACTTCTTCCCTCTCCCCGCATCTTCCCTCGTTTTCTGATTCCCCTTCTAATTCACTTCGAGCATTGATCTAAACAAATAAGAAGAAATCAAATCTCCACAAGGCAAAAAAAAATGGGCGGAGTAAATCAAATAAGATATTCGGCTAATTTCTTTGATTTTTCATATATTATTTGACAGTAAATAATGAACGTGAGTACCGATGTGTACGTACATACATACATAAGTGTAGTCACCCGAAATTGAAGCTAAAAGTACAACAAGATAGGCATTTTTTTTATTCTGAAGAAAACATGGGAAAATGAGAAAAGCGTGAGAAATAGAAGGAAGTGTGACTCCATTTGCAAGCGCATATCTTGGATGACAATGAATGAAAAATACAACATTCCATATTCTTCGTGTATTTTGAAGATATTTACGTTCACTCAAGATCCGTATAAAAGAAAAGAATTTCAGAAAGAAATCATTCTATCATCGCTTGCTCTTGCTTCTTTCTTCATCTGAGGTTGACTTCGCCTCGCTCTCCTTCTCAACCGTACTCTCTCCTCTCTCCTTTTCCCTTTCCATGCGTCTCAAGACTGCGCTCCTCTTCCTCTTCTTCAGCTCGCCTCTCCGTGCTATTAGTGGAAACCTTCAATAAAGCTTCCTGAGGCTTCGGAATAATCAACTAAAGACTGACCAAATTTCCTTATTTCAGGCCGTAATCAATTGCGATATTGGAGGAATAGAAGCGAATAAAGAATGCGTTGACGAGTGCAACTATCCGGTCGACTTTAACTCACGTGAAGAGGCGCCAATGCTGTCCATTTTCAATACGGGTGCCTGTCTGGGGTATGAGCTGCCAATGAACTGCGCACTTGACCCGCATAACGGAAAACGCCTCGTTTGTCCTTGCAATACTGAACGGTGCAACTACCACAATATACAAGCAGCATTAGCTAACAACCAGCTGAACAATCAACTGCGCAAGAGATACAAGGTTATTTATAATAAAGAAATTTCAATTAAAATTATGAGGCACATTGACTGTTCCGGCTAAATATCGTGTTCGCAAATATCATTTACGCGCTCGGTGATTGTAGACAGTTTTATAGGAGCTGACCGCTACAACGACTACGGCGCGAACAACTACGCCAAACTCTCAAACCACGCCAAACACTCAAACCACGCCAAATACAGAAAACACGCCTATAACTCAAACCACGTCTTCCAGTTCATCTCCGCCAGAGTCAACTACAATCTCTACGTATCAGACAACGTCTACGACAAGCCTTAGCCAGCTGCAGGTATTTAGCATTTCTCGATTTTCATTGTCTCAGTAAATCCTGAGATTTATTTCCAGATCACTATAAAGTGTCGCTTTAGGTGTCGCTGATCATTGCGATCGTCGGCTTTGCGATTCTCGCCGTTGTCTTGGTTATCGTAGCTTTTTGAGATTCCCGCCGAAATGAATTCAAATGAATTCCCAGTGTCACTTCAGTGCTGTGGTACCTGGGCAATCGCCGTCTGAAGTTTCGCCTGGACGCCCTCTCTTCCCCGGCAAGCAAGAGAAGCAAGAGAAGCCGCCCATGCAAGGAAAACCAATAACAGTGCGAGGCCAATTTTTAAATGAGGTTTTTATTATATTTGATATTTTATTTATTATTTATTCTATTTTTATTTTTTAATATCTAGCTACTTTCCACGAGGTGAACTTTCAGGTAGTCGTCGGCACAAATCCAAGTCATATATGGCTCCGACCGAAAGGACTACAACGAGTGCCGCCTCTGGGGTTGGGGCGAGAGAATTTCTCCGTTTATTGTGGCGGAATTTATTTACACTTGTCTTTCAGATTAGGACTTGCAAGTCGACTCAGGGAGAATCTGCGGAAACAACGGAAAATACGGATAATACCGTGAGACGTTCTCCAGCACATTTCTTTCAACCTTGGCATGGACAATCTGTTTTGCATGATTGTCACCTTACTGTAATAACTTCATTTTATTGCTCTAATGTATCTGTAGGGTGAAACCATGACCATCACCGACGGCACGACGTTCGGCCCCGTAAGCGATTTCTATTTTCATTACTTTAAAAAAAAAAATTTTAAATCGTCATCAAGATTTTGGGTTTTTATAGCCCTCAGCAATGGCGACCGAAAAGTCAAAGGCGTCTTTGACGATGGCTGAAGAAGAGCAGAAGGTTTGAGCAAAAAAAAATCTCTGGAAATCGAGGGAAAATAAATCCAATTGAACTTTTTGAAAAAAATTCTAACTTTTTGAGAGCTTGGCACTTCTGTCGAAGAAAACACTCAAGGATAGCGAGCAGAAGAAGGGAAATGAGAAGACGGAGATAGAGGAGAAGTCGATTCAGCCCGACAACTTCCTTGCATCCTCCAAGAATGAGAAGATTACTGTTTAAATTAAATATATTACAAAATATACTTCGGATACGTATGATATTATTAACTTGCATTAATTTATAATATGTTTCAGCGGCTAGACGACACGCAAACGTCATGATTGAACTCCTTTTCGACTTTGATGTGTGCCGCCTTCCTTATCTCCACCTCCTCCTTTCCTTTTCTGATCCCCTTCTAGCTCCCTTCGAGTATTGATAAAAAAAACAAGTTAAAATCAAAAATCTTCTATGTCATCTCCACAAGACAAATAAAAAGCGTAGGCGCAGGAATCCATAAGATATTTTGCGGTAGGGACTATTCTTTATATGCGCCTGAATGAGAAAAAAAGGATTCCTTTTCTGATCATGATTTAATGAAATTTGGCAGTTTACTAATTCTAAGCATGAGCATGCTATCACAGACCTCCTATTGATTCCAAAACAAATGTGTTTTATAAACTGTCGCAGCTGATAAGATGTGCTATAAAGTTCCTAATAAGTGCCTAAAGTAGTGAAGTGGCCGCCAATGCGCTCAAAATAATTTTTTTTTTATTCTAAATAACACATTGAATGCGAAGAACATGAGAAATAGAAGGAACTGCGATGAAAGACCACGATGTTTTGATGAAAGTGAAGAGATATTGCAATATTTCATATTCTTTGTGTACTTCTGTCACATTAACCGTCACTCAAATTCCGTATAAAAGGAGAGAATTTCGGAAAGAAATCATTCAATCATCGCTTTTCGCTCGTGTGAGGTTGGCCTCGCTCTTCATCTCCACACTCCATTCCCATCTCCCTCCTCCCCCGTCTCTCCTTCCTCCACTTTCCACTTCGCCTCTTACGCTTCCCATGCTTCTTAAGACTGCGCTCCTCTTCCTCTACTTCTGCCTGTCTTTTAGTGGGGTTGGTTGAATGTTTCAAAACAAAAAAAACTTCCAGCGACATTTGAGAAACCATTTGGTCAGTGTTAAAATATTATTCAAACTGTATTTGCGTTTGATTTCTTGCTTTCAGGTCACTATTTTTTCTTTTTTTATTACTATTATTATGTATATTTTAAAATATCCTGACTATATTTCACTTACATACGGGAATCTTCAAATGCTTCGAAGTGCAAGAGAACGGTGCTCGTTCCCTTATCGATTGTCCACTCGGGTGCTATTATACTGTCCACTTCGACTCACCAGAAGGGATCTTGCTGTATCCTAGTGGCTGTCTAGAGGCAGAGCTGCCAACGGGCTCGACCCGGGCAATAGAAGCCGCCTCCAATGTCCTCTCAATGTGGTTTTTTTTTTACAAGACACACACCTATTTATAAAAATAAATTGTCAACTTATACTCTCTCAATATGGAGTGTTTGGACATCTTGCCGTCGGAAACGGAAAATTGAGAAAAAAAAATGAGTCATGAAATGCTTTATCCTCCCGGAAATAGACGCTTTCTTGCATAAAGACGTGAGTCTTTATGCAAGAAAGAGTGAGGGAGAGAGAGCGATAAAAAGAGTGAAGGAGAAAAAGAGAGGAACGGAGAAAGAGAGAGTGAGAAAGAGAGATTTGGCGTAAAATAAAATAAAATTTAATTTTTAGCCGCCATGGAGTCGAACAGCAGTATTTGTTGCATTTTATAATTTTTCATTGTTAGCTTCGCAGTTCTTCAACTCTAATTCCCTTGCCAACGTTATTATGTGGATTTTATACTCTTGCATCACATCATCTTGTGTTTGTAGTGCTCTACAATCGCTTCGTTTTCTTTGAGGTTGCTCCTCGCCCTTATAAATATCGTTGGCAACGGGCCAGCCATTTTCTTTGAATCGATTTTCCGTTTCAACGGCGAATGAATCCACAAGCCATTTAAATGGCAAGCTTCACTGCTTAACCAGCTATTGCTCATACGCACAGTTGTACTGAGACGATGATAAAGGCGTAAACGGAGAACAACCCGTTGTTGTTGGTCGCCATAATCAACGACACCCGGAAGTGGTATATCGAGTGAGAGCGTTCTGAGAATCGAGAGAGTGAGAGACGATATTTAGAGCGACAAATGCTGACGTTCATTTACTAAATATTACAGTATGAACCGAAGAGCAAAAGCATTTTCTTAGTATTAAAGAAATTTTTGCACAGCTATGTTTTAAGCTAGATTGGTTCACTTATGTCAGGCAAAAAGTTATATGTCATTGAAATCTCCATGGACAGATAGTTTAATAATGAATCGAAGGTAATAGTTTCGACAGACCTTCACATTCATGTTCGTCAGCTTAAATATAATTGCACTGACTTCTAATCTGTGAATATCAGAATTTTTTTGAGAATAAAACCTTTTAATACTTCACTGAGTGATCTGAACATCAGCAGAAGGGTGTGACCGAAAGGATGGGCGAGACAGGCAGATATTAAATGACCCACAAGTCGAGACTCATCCAAAAACAAATATTTCCAAAATATTGAAAGTGAATTTGTCTTGCCTATAATTGGAACACTCCATTTTTGATATCTGCTCACATCACCTCCATTGTCTACGGATGCACACAGACAACCATGTTGCCAAATATACGCCTATACGAATGAAAGCTAATCTGGGTGTTTTTGATTTATAGATTTTTCCGCTCATTTGTGGATCAATGAATCCAATATTCTGCTACTCGAATTCTTACAGCATATAGAAGCAACCCTTTCATTAAAATTCCTGCTTCCTTAAAAAGTTATGTATGAAAAAAAACATGAATTCCGAGTTTCTACGAGCGCGCAAGAAATGTGTGCTAGCGTAGTGCACAGCAATTTGTCGCATTCAATTGTTGTTACACAATCCTCCTCCAACTGTTGGCTGCCTGCTCCCTTGACGCTCATAATTACTTGTGCCAATTCAGAGCACCATTTCACTGCTGTATTTAAATATTAGGCGGCAACCTATCTTATTTGGAATTTGTATTCATGAGACTTGAAATATCCTCTCGAATGGTATGTTGATACGTAAAATGACGACTCGGTTTCTAACGCATATTCCGATTAGCGGCGTTCAATACTCAGAGATAAAATATCTATTTTCCAACAGAATTTGTGATTATATTGAGTGAAAAAAATGTAAAGGTTTAGATTACTGAAAAAATTTTCTGACCTTACAATTATTCATACAACACCAATATTTCGGCCAGGTTGGAGGACCATTAATTGGAACATTAATAAATGAAAAAATAATTACGTCTCTGATCGAAGGGTCGTTGCAATCTTTGTCTTCGATGCTATCACAGTTACTGGAAGTGTCTGAAATAGTAGACTTGAATGAAACAGTTTCATAATCAATGGACGATAAAGAATCTGCAAATAATGAAGAAGTCAACGACCTAGATTAGGACAGTTGTACGCGGCTGTCAGACAACACAATCCACATGTTTTCGCACAGTTTATTTTTTGTAGCGGCATCAACATAGCGCTCGTCGAGCCTCCCCTATGAAATAAGATAAGGAAACTGCTTTCAAATATCGTTATTTTAAAACAAACAATCACCGATCCTTGGCCGACGCATTGCGCAAACCGATTTATGGAATCTTCGCCAGCCACTGCCTTTTTGTTGGGATCACCAGCCGCAATTTTTGTATAGATTTTAGCGCAATACTGCAAAGGACAGTTGAAACTTTCGTATTAGATGAAAGAGTCTCAACCTGTTCACCCATTTTATCCTCGTATGCAACAGCTGACGGCAGGTACTGAAAGAAGTACAATGCGAGGGAGTAATTTAAAGCATGTATTTCCTGTAGAATAATGAAAGAGTCTGATATTTGATCATGTTTAAATTCAAACCTTTCCGCTATTGGCGCAGCCATCGTAGTCAATTGTATTAGTTGCGTTCGGAACGCAACAGCCCGATGGCGAAGTAAACGAGAAGGGATTGCATTCCGATACCTGCATAATAAAAATGACTATTTGTGTGTGCGTTTTTTTCTCTCCCTAACTTTTGATATATCTTCAATTTTTTTGAAGAATAACGGGAATACATGTATATTTTACTCATTACAATATAGACTTACAATTAGCATATATTCATATTGTTAATTGTAAATATGTACATATGTAGATCTATGAACGATGCGAGGCCACAGTGAGTGAAAATGTTCTATCATAGCCTTTTATATGGGCATTAATCTATTTCTCTTCTTTTCTATACCTATTTTCCCTTGTTTCTTCTTTTTTATTTGTCCTTTTTGCTTCTTCTTTTTTAATAGCCCATGCCACGCTTGGTGATTTGAAAGATCACAACAGAAGGACTAGACAAATGTACAGAATGAAATATTCGTACTAAACATTCGTCAGCAATAATTAAAGTAGGGCGATCGTCGAAACTTTTTAGGAGATTTCAAATTACCGCTACCCACATTATCATTCGCGCCTAATACTGGCATGCCTACACATACCTCATGGCAATTTTTGGCATTTTTGTCAACCGTATTTGTTATAGTTTTTTTTCTTCATTTTGTATGCCAGTTGTGATTTGAATGATTACAACGGCTAGACTAGACAAATGAACAAAATGTTGTTTATTGCTCACCAAGACAGAAACATATTTAAAATCAAAGATAATGTACTAAATATTATAATATATCCGCTGTTACAGGAATAAATACGGATTATTCATATATATGTATGTACATACTTTCACTGTTATTTTTCTCTACATGGAGAGTCCTCTATCAATAATACTGTAACCGTGAACCATATCCACAATCACTTGCCGGTAACTATGAATCACATATGCTTTGTTTAAGAAGAAACTAAAGAGATTTTATTTAGTTGTATTATAGTATTAAATGTTTGTTCTACAAATATGTATGTATGGCTACTTTTTGTCAAATAACGAGATTAAACTGGGCGAAGTTGTACGTTTTTCATTCTTTTGAGATTTTACTATTACCAGTCCTGTTGCCTTTGTCAATAAAGTGAGTATTTTGTTGATGTTCTTACAATTAATGCTCGACCAAATAACAGTTATTGAAGGTGGCACGATAAATTATTGTAAGAAATAATATTTGGCCCAATGAAAAATGCGAGGCCACAGTGATTGAAAATGTTCTATCACTGATTTTGATATTGTGTATTAATCTGTTTTCTACATCTTCATTTTTATTTGCCTCTGTTTCTTCTTTTTTTATTAGCCCTTGCCATGCTTGGTGATTTGAAAGATCACAAGAGAAGGACTAGACAAATGGACAAAATGATATTTTCGTCATAAAACATTCGTCTACAACAATTAAAGTAGGGCGATCATTGCGGAAGAATAATGCGAGATTTCAAAATACCGCTACCTAAAATACACTAAAGTAAAAATACACCAAAATAAATAAATAAATAAAATACTTTTGTTCACGCTTGCCATTTTCAAGCATAGTGTTTCTTGGACCTGCGAAAGAGCACACCAGACTGAGAATGCCAACTTCCAGGGTGAACGCGCGGCAGATTTTGTTTGAATTAATTCATGTTCTGGGACCACACTCCTTTAAATAATTTTTGAATATACATACTTCACTCTATAAATTTAGCCTCTCGCACAAGTGGTCGTCGGTTTCACATCGCCGACGGTTCATCTTATCTTGTGAGGTTAGATGAATTTAAAAAAAAGGAAAAAAATCATGATACTATCAGTTTCGTCGTTCTTTCAACAACAGGAAAGAGGAGATTAATTTGGCAATTTAGAGATAGCGAAGTTTCAAACTAGAAATAAATGTGAATAGAATAGGAAATGGGCATGAATGTATCATTTTACCGAGAGCGACGAAATGACATGATTGAGCTCGAGGAAAATATCAGAGGGGGGGAATGTCAGGAGACGCAGCCGGAAGTTCCGTTCCTGTTTTCGTCTTGAAGCACTTGAAAATTGAACTGGACGTGACCTGAGAAACAAAAATTAAAGAGGATAAACTAAGTTGAAAAATCGCAAAAATAAGAAAAAATAAAATAAAATATACCTGATGTCGAAAGATTTTGATGAACCAAATAACGACCAGAGGATCGGTCACCGGAAAGATGACAGTATTGCGGATTAAAACCTCTCCAATGCGCCCGAGATCTACGCCTGAGAGAGGGGAAAGTATACTGGAAGAACAAAAAATAATAATAATTTTGGTGGTTGAATGTTGATTGTGCACAATTAAGCCAAGCGAGTTTGAAGGTTGATAATCCATATGCCCATTCTAGAAATGGCCCAAAGTTAAGAGTGCCTGTGAAGGGCGTCAGTAGAACGATTGAAAGAGGGATGTAGCAGAAGACGGCTGGAACCAGCGTCTGCATAGGAAAAGAATTCGAGTAGTTTCGAGTTAGCCCTTTTCTGACTCATGTGAGATATTTTTTGTAGAATTTTTCTTTTACAGTATCCAACTATCTAACTCTGGGATGTTAATTTATCAACACGAATCAACAACACACCTGAAGGAGGAGCGCATGGAAGAGATTCTGATGCAATTCGCATGTTCGCTTCGACATGACTACCGTCTTGAAGGCACGACGGATTTGTATGATGCAGAAGATGATCGGAACGCAGGTGACTTAGATATAATACATGTAAGTTTTATTATCGAAAAAAATAGGCAAAAGAAATGATGAACAAGAAGTAAGGCGTTATGTATATACCTCTGACAATAAAAAAAAACACCCACACAGGTAAAGCGCTATTGCCCCCAGGCTCGCGAGAATTGTTGGTGTGTTCCATTTAATGCCGCCATTGCCATCGGGCACCTTTAACGAACACCGAAAAAAATTTCTCGGATAATTTTACATTCTTACAAGAAGTCGTATAAATTGTAATTTCCTTTAAGCAAAAAGGCTCCAATGGTTGTTCATAAGTAACCAACAGAATGTCCAAATCATTTCAGGTAATGATTTAGTCACTGTGATCATTAGTGCTGATCTATATCACTGGAGCCATACTGTTCAAAGGATTATGCAACTTGTTCGTTGTCTTAAAGGAAACGAGGATTAAACGTGTCTGCATACCTTGAATATGATGGCGAAATATGAATGCTGCCTGACATCCAAGTTGTAGAGCTGCAAAAGCGTCAGCCTCTCGAATAACTGCAAAGTAAAATGAAACATAAAAAAGTAATAAATGTAATGATAATGCCTTATTGTTCCAACTTTCATTTTCGGTGTTTAGGCTGTGTCACACGGTAGCGAAGGAAATATTGTACTTTAATAAGACGAAAACTCGACTGTAATCTATTTGAATTTTCTCGACCATTGCCCCTAAATCACACGATCTCTTGAATCAGCCAAAAAGGGAGTTTTTGGCTAGTTTAAAAGATAACCACCACTAACAGCGCTTGAATAATCTGTTGGCGAGCAGCATGCTTTTATGTTCAGTACGAGCAGCGAGTTATAGGGAACGAGTACGGCGACAACCAACAGCGACACATGCCATACACGCCAGCCCTGGAGCCACTCAAGCCAAGCGGGCCTGCAATTGGGGAAACTATTAAAAAACAATGTTATATTAATTCTTGACGAGTGATCGCTCTGGAATTTGATATCAGGAAATGCTCCAGGGGTGGCCCGGGGGCTGAAAATATCCGGCCCCGGCCCCAGGGTAGGCCCGGCCCCCAACGTCGGCCGAGGTCGGCCCCGGCCCCCAAGGTCGGCCCCGGCCCCCGTGGTCGGCCCCGAAGGAGACCCAACCCCAAAGCTAAAAAATTTTCTTTACAATATTTCGCGTCGGGAGAATATCCGTCCAAAATTGAGATAATGCGTATGCGCATTACATTTGTAACGCATACTGAATAAAGCGTGGCACATTTCATCATAAATTGGCTCATGATTTGTTCAACTGGAGGTGAACTTCATTAAATTATCCACAGCCCCCATATGTAGGCCCCGGCCACCGAGGTCGGCCCCGGCCCCGGGGGCCGAGGCCCGGGGACGGGGCCGGGGCCGGCCACCCCTGAACTGCACAAACTATCAAGTTACAGAGAGAGGCAAGAAGAGTTGCTCACCGGCAAATAACGTTGTATCGGTAGAGAAAGTTCAGCGGGAGCAGAATGAAAGTCTGGCTATACATAAGAATAGAAATTGCGCACGCAATCATTCCACCGTCGTATGGCAGATGTGGCGCAAGCTCAGAAAAGAAGATGAAACCGTTGTCGGTGGAGTAGATGATCTGACGTTGGCAAAAACATGTGTTCGAACATCTTTTTTCGAAACTTTAAACCATTTACAAAAAAATTTTAATTTAACGAACCGGTCGTAGAATTGCATGACTGAGCGAGAAGATAATGTTAGAGATGGCAAAGGCGAGCAGCAGAAGGCGATAGTCCCCAAGCGTACGCGCGCGCGCGTCTGGACAGTCAAGAAGGCGAGCAGGCTGTTCGTGCAGATGGCGAGAGCAGATACGACGACTGTGATGACTTCAATAGCGTTCTCCATCTCACAATCAGTCCACATCTCGGCGAGCAGTAAGTTGCCCTGCAAAATTGAATTGCTGGTAAAATTCCCACGCATGAAAGAGCATGAAAGATAATACAAAAAACTTGATTTTTTTTCAAAATGTCAACATTATGTCATACTTGATGATATCTAAAGACAATTTTGGTTCACAGGATCTGACAAGCCTCAAGTTCGATTCATTTTTCCCGGAGCACATACATATGTACGTATACTCATGCCAGGCAGAATTCTCCCATGAAGAAACCATTACTAAAATCAATAAAGTAAATAATTTAATGTGAATTTCACATGCGTGCTGAACCTCCCGGACTTTGTTTTGAAAATTTTGTTTATACCCTGTGAGATGTTAATGAAGAATCTATCATACGTTGATGGGACATTCGAGCTGATAAAGAAGCTTGGGATAACTAACCCGATCAAAAGCTTTTGCGTCATCAAAGTAAACAACATCATTAAAACTGCCTTTGTGTAACGATTCAGGACAATGTTCTAAACAGTCTAACAACTGAAATTCTATGGAGAACTTACGACGGAAACCGTAGTGCTCATCCGGAAAAAATATAATTATCAATATATATATATATATATATATATATATATTTATGTATATAAATAGTATATGCAATTTGATTATATAATGAAATAACTATTCTACGTCAAGGCACTTCAAACTGCAAATGTTCAGGTGACATTCATGATGAGATAAATGGTCGCTGGAGTTTTCTACATCCGTGTATGCCTACATATTTACATCGTGTGTATATGCATATTAAAGGGCCAGTTCTTTGGATAATTAACATGGGTTTGAAAATGAAATAGATCTATTCGCATCTGTCTACAACATGGTATTTTTGGAGAGTTTGAATCATTTTTATCACCTTGTTGCCAAGTTTAAAACACGCAAAATATGGCTCGGATAACATTTTTACTGCAGCTGCCAGCCAAGCTCCAATTTTATTCGCTCTCTAACCAGCAGAAGAGTGCCACATATTTGCACTTTCAAAATGGCCCTAATGTACTACTGTAGAAGCATTCAGTGCAAGGTTCCTTTAAAAAAGGGCGATCCCCGAAAATTTACTAATTTGAGTTCAAACATGCAAAAATCTCGAATGGTAGTCCATCGGAGCAAACTAAGATGCACGGTACACTTGTGACCAAATGCATGGTTTTTTCCAAAGCGGGATGTCAATTCTGATTGACTATTTTGATGTTGTTTTGTTCTTGCTAAAAGTTTTACAGAAAAACTAACACAAAAACTTTATTAAGCTCACTGAAATGTCAAAGTAGCGATGTCTTTGTAAATTTTATCTTCCCGCGATTGTAAATGTACCCTAGTTACTGTATACACCACATTTTTGCACTGAGACACCAATATGAATTTGATTCAAAAGTTGCACTTTCAAGTGCATATACTTGAATGTGAAACTTTTTTGTGGTCTTTCACGTGCATATCCTTTATCTATATGCTGAAAACTATTCGAAAATACATAAAATGTCTCATTTCTCGTGAACGACTTTTCGGTGATCGCCCTCCTTAAAGAGAGCCTATATGAGGAACTCAACCGTGACGATTAAGACCTCCTCTCTGACATACGACAACATTGAAAATAATATTCACATAGTCAGTGTGAAAGTCATGGGAGTAATCACAATTTTCTGTGTGCATAGATAGAGAAAAACAGATAATTCATTTGCAAGTTGTAGTACAATTCAGGAACAATAGAGTATAAATGTAAAAGACATGGCTTAGGTCTAGGTATAATCATTCGTATTTGATATCGGGGTGAAACAGCTAAAGAATGACTAGAGTGAATACATATACCGTATTTTCTCTATTAGTGCCCCTCCCTCTATTAGAGCCCCCTCTAATAGTGCCCCCCCCTGAGAAGGCCATTGAAAAATAGTACCCTCCCTCTAATAGAACCCCCCCTCCAATAGTGCCCCCCCCCAATTATTCTAATACCTCGGCTCGAGACGTACCTCGAATGGATTCTGGGAGCATGGGATGCTGTTCCCAATGAACTGATTGCAAATTCACAAATAACCTACTGTAAAACGGATATTCCGGTGATGATTCCATTGAAGCTGATCTACAAATCTCTTTTGTTAAGAATAAATTGTTCTTGACAAACTTTTAGCCAATCACATTGAAAAATAGTACCCCTCCCTCTAATAGAACCCCCCCCCCCCTTTAATAGTGCCCCCCTCTCGCAAGGGGATTGAAAAATAGTGCCCCCGGAGGCACTAATAGAGAAAATACGGTATCTACAAAAGTGCACATAAACAAGAAATCTTCACAAGATTCTCGCGTCAATTCACTTGCCGGTATTTGTAAGCTCTTTATGGAATATTTCAAATTCTTCAGTGACATATATTTTATAGCTTCCAAATAATAATAGCAAAAGTTAAGCAGTAAATACAACAAAACAAGGCAAAACAGTTATTAGCATGAATTATTAATGACTCAATTTTCAACGATGGGAAATCACTCTTCAAGC
The DNA here is from genome assembly GCA_945643635.1 of Allodiplogaster sudhausi. Taxonomy (NCBI): domain Eukaryota; kingdom Metazoa; phylum Nematoda; class Chromadorea; order Rhabditida; family Diplogasteridae; genus Allodiplogaster; species Allodiplogaster sudhausi. Next base: position 1,829,718 of record CALZFC010000349.1, read on the forward strand.
GTTGTTGATGGATCACCGGCCTCTAGAGGAATCGGTGCTGTTGGGAGAGTGGAAGCGAGACGAGACGAGACGTCATCTTTCTGTTCCTCGCCAATCTCGCTTCTCCCGTCGTCAGCGACTACCACAGCAGCATCTGGAGTTGTTGTCTTCACATTTTTGAACGCAAGGAATTTTACTCCATCACTGCGAATCAATCGTCAAGCCGCCGTGAAACGAGAACTTCTCTTATTGACTGGGCCGAACGAAATAATGTAACGGCCAGAGATCTTTTACAATTTAATTTTTACATTCTCTCAAAGGCCGTTTTGTCTACGATTTCTTGTTCGAATTTAAAGTTACTGTATTTGTTTATGGTATGTCTAAGCAATTACACCATGTTTTTATTCTAGGACGAGTTTTTGGAGTTCGACGAACGCTCTAAGTCTGCCGTCGAGCAGCGAAAAGAGTCTATTGTTGCTGCTATTCAGAAGCTGCCAGCTGCTTTTGCTGAGGTCACATAATAGAAAACATTTCTCTCGTCATCATAATATCATAATAGTAATTTATAGCTTTATTATATTTTTGAGTAAATAATTTTTTTCATATTTTTCCGAAATATTTTCATATGTCTTTTTACATAGTTTTTTTTAGCTGTCTTCAATCTACGAGGACGAGAGCCTGAGCTCGGCGGAGGGGCAAAAGAAGATCCAAACGGCATTCAAGTCTCAAGATGACGACGTCAAGCGATTCCTCATCGCCATTTCGCATCCGTATGCTATGAATGTCTTCAGTGGTTTCAAGACTGTCGTGGAACCACGACGAATCGAACGAAGTAGAAGAAGTCTCCTTAACAGCGACGAGCAGCAGAATGCATTCCAAGCTCCGAGTCAACGGAGCAATCTCCCCGGATTCGGAGCAGGTCTTGGGCATCCCTCAGGACTTCTGAAGAACACCGGACTTGGTTTGCCTCCACTCTTCGTGCTTCCCCAGCCTCTTGGAAATAACGGGTTCAGCAGTAACGGAAGCATCTTCCCGGGACCTGTTGATGGACTTAACGGGAACAACGGAAACCTTTTCCCGGGCGCTTACAATGGGTTTGGTGGCAGTCCCTTTGCTGGTAATCTCTATGGCCTAAATGGTCTCGGCCAGTTTGGCCAGTCGCCATACGGGCCCCAATTGTCTCCGTACGGAAATCCGTATGGATTCGGCTACGGATACGGTGGATTTCCGTTCGGGAACCAAGGCGGCATGAACAACGGATTCTTGTCAGGTTAGCGAACGAAAGAGAATTTAACATATACTATTTAATTTAGTGCTCTTAAAATTCAAGGTAGTTCAATTGAATAGCTAAATCCAGCCCCCTTCCACCGTCAACCATATCTTCTAACAGCGCATTCTCGATACCATCCTGATTATACTTTTCTTCATATTTCCCACCCTCTTTTAATCATGCTAATTCTATACACGTGCCACTTTCGTGACCGTAATTAAAGTTAAAGTTTAAAATTAAAGCATGCATTATTGATGTGTGCTATATTCTAAATATAAATGTCAAAATGATTCCAGGCATCTTCGGTCCCCCTCGCCCGTTCGCCGACGAGAAAAATGTGCAGACAACAACGCCAGATGCTGCTGTGGTAGTCGCTGACGACGGTAGAAGCGAGATTGGCGAGAAACAGAAAGATGACGACTCGTCTGGTCTCGCTTCCACTCTCCCAACAGCACCGATTCCTCTAGAGGCCGCTGATCCATCAACAACGCTTGAAGAGTGATTTCCCATCGTTGAAAATTGAGTCATTAATAATTCATGCTAATAACTGTTTTGCCTTGTTTTGTTGCATTCATTGCTTAACTTTCGCTATTATTATTATTTTGAAGTTATAAAATAATGTAACTGAAGAATTTGAAACATTCGTACATACATAGTACAAAAGTTTCGATTTTAAAAAGCTAATAAATACTGGAAAGTGGACTGACCCGAGAATCTTGTGAAGGTTTCTTGTTTATGTGCACTTTATTTATGCAGATATATGTACTCTAGTCATTCTTTAGCTGCTTCACCCCGATATCAAATACGAACGATTATACCTAAACCAAAACCATGTCCTTTACATTTATATTCTATTGTTTCTGAATTGTACTACAACTTGCACATGCATCATCTGTTTTTCTCTATCAAAGCACGCAGAAAATTGTGATTACTCGCATGACTGACTTTCACACTGACTATGTGAATATTATTTTCAATGTTGTCGCATGTCAGAGAGGAGGCCTTAGTCGTCACGGCTGAGATCCTCATATAGGCTCTCTTAAAGGAACCTTGCACTGAATGCTTTTACAGTAATACATTAGGGCCATTTGAAAGCGCTCTCTCAAATATTTGGACACTCTGCTGGTTAGAGAGCATGTGAAATTGGAGCGTGACTAGCTGCTGCAGTAAAAATTTTGACCGAGCCATATTTTGTGTATTTCTAACTTTGAAACAATTTTTATAAAAATGGGTCAAACTCTCTAAAAGTATGTTGTAGAAAGATGCGAATAGATCCACGCTCAAAAAACCCTTTGTTAATAATCCAGTAAACGTATATGCATAAACACACGATGTAAATAGGTACACACATTACTCCAGCGACCATTTGCCTCATCATGTATGTCACCTGAGCATTTGCAGTTTGAAGTGATTTGACATGGAATGATTATTTTATTATATAATCAAATTGCATGTACTTTATATGCACATATCAAATAATATCAAGCGATGCTTCACTTGTTTTGCTAAAAAAATTCCAATTTGCAACTCTACTATTGTGTTAATAATTAATAAGATAAATACTGATTCCCATGACAACTTTTCGAACTTTGTCAGACAAGACAATGTAGGGAAGGAAGTGAATGAGACAACATTTCCTGAGAATATCATTGTTTTTTTTAAATGTAAGAATAGAATATGCGTGCATTTCAGCGCTTAAAAGCTTGTCCGTTATCTGTTTTTCTCGATCTAACTAACGAGACTGTTAGCTTAATGAAGAGACAAAGGACAATAGTTCGTTGACAATTATATTTTTTTCGGATGAGCATTTCCGTCGTAAGTTCTCCATAGAATTTCAGTTGTTTCACTGTTTAGAAAATTGGTCTGAATCGCTGCATAAAGGCAGTTTTAATGACGTTGTTTACTTTGATGACGCAAAAGCTTTTGATAGGGATAGTTTTCCCAAGCTTCTTTATCAGCACGAATGTCTCTCATTCCGGCCTGTTAAAGTTAACAGGAGAGATAGATTTCTTGACAATCGTACAAATAAGACCCTATCTATACCCCGTTCTGTAATTAGCGGAATACCTCAAGGCACCGTTATCCTCTTCATCGTCTACATTCCCGACCTCCTCTCTTGTCTCCTCTCAGGGCGCAACTTCCATTTGCTTCGCTAACACATATTTGGGTCTTTCTTCCTTCTTACACCAATCCCTTTCCCGCCAATCTCAAGTCCGCCATCGACGTAGCTTCTCTTTGGGATGATACCTGGAACTTTTTCTACGGTCCCTCCGCACTCTCTATAAAAAAAGGTCCTCCTATCTGCTTTCGTCATCTATGTGCGTTCGATTCCAGAAACCAATTTACTAAAGGATATTCGCGTTTTGTAAAACATTCAAAATTATTTTTCGCGTATTATCTTACGTCATTGTTTCGGTTGTTAAATGGTACCCCCGGGGTACCAATTGAGAAAATACGATAAGTATAATTTGACAGAAGAAGAGTTGATATAATTAGCGAAAGTTTTTATTATTTCCGTTGATAACTTTCTCACTTGAGAATGTGATTATTATTTTCGATGGAGGAAGCGCTAACTATCACGGCGACCCTCCTGGCAATCAGCACGAACTGCCTGCTCGCCTTCCTGACTCTCCAGTCTCCAGCACGCGCGAGCATCGGCAACTACCGGCTGCTGCTTTTCGCCTTCACCATCTCGAACATGATCCTCGCTCTCGGGCATGCTCTCATAAGGCCGGTAAGATCATAAACATGTCTTGAACATGTTCGCTTACGTATAATTGAAGATGTGTACAAGGCAACTGTATGAGCTCCTTTAAGCCGATGTCTACGAAACACTCTTCTAGGAAATATACATGGCAGAGAACAGTCTCTTTTTCTTCACCGAACTCTCTTCTCGACTACCGCATTCCTGCGGTAAAGTGTCAAGCACGATCTTCATTTTTCTCTTCTACCAGACCTTCAGCCTGCTCGCGGTCCACTTTCTCTACCGATACAACGCCATTTGCAAGTGACGATTACTTTCTATTATTGCAGAATACTGTTTATTTAGAGAAAAAGAAACTTAGAGCGAAAAATTATTAATCAAAATAGTATTTTTACTAATGCAGACCGGCGTGGCTACGATGGACAAGCGGCATTCGCCTCTGGAAGACTTGCGCGCTCATTGGAACCTGCGCGTTCTTAGTCAATGCACTTTTTGCACTGCCCACTCATGTCGCCTCCGAGAAAACTGCATATTCTGAAGAGGTGGTATCATTCTCATGTATATGTACATAGAAGCGATTCAGTAATAATATTGCATAGCTCCTATGCACATATGTATAAGTTTCCTCTAACTATTAGACCAAAGTACAAAGTACATAATGTGGCATAACAAATTGCAATCACTCACCGTTTAGATATTCACCAGGCTTCCATTAAAAGAGCACTACAACATGGACGTCTATCGTCACACTTATTCTGCTATAATTGTAAAAGTAAGTGTTTTATCTTCAATTACACCATATTTCCCGTATTCTATTTTCTGTTTACAAGGTTCCCAACGCGAACGGAGAACTTGTTCTGAACACGTCGAACCTGGTCGTGCTTGCGGCGGCCAGCTTAATCGTGATGGGTTTGTTTTAATCTAGCCTGTATTTTCCGCCCGTTCCTACTCCTTATACTTTGTTCGCAGTCACCAGCTGCGTCATCATCTTTTGCATCATCCGAATTCGGCGCGCTTTCAAAACTATCCAAATGTCGGAGCGGACGCGTGAGCTGCATCGGCAGCTCTTCACAGCGCTCCTCGTTCAGGTAGCCACAAATAATAAGCCCATAGCATCCGGGACAAATGCGACATTATCAACGCATCGCCAACTTTTCAGACACTCATTCCAACTTTCGTTTCTTGTCTCCCATCAGTCGTGGTTGTATGGACTCCATTCACAGGTTAGACAATAATTGACGAGAGACATTGTTCCAGCTAACATGTGCATACATTGATAGATACATATATGGTATATACATACTATATACTACATGTTGTATTACCCAGCATTTTAAAGATCATTTTTATAGAACACAGCCAGATATAATAAATGCTTCTTCCATGCGTAAATCTTGGCAACACGGGCACTCTACTCGTCCGGCTCACCATTATCTTCCCAATCACGGATCCCATCATCGTTATCTTCTTTGTCAAATGTCTACGAGTCCAGGCTAGACGAGCTTTTCAAATGATACGGTGTTTTTTTTTAATTCGAAACATTTTTTTAGCATCTTTTGTTCTCTAAACAACCTTTAAACAATATGTCAGGTCGTCGCTCGCATCTCGTTTCTTTTGGAATTCGTCAGTGCTCTCAAGAGTAAAGAGGTGCCGATGTTAGAAGCTGCGTCAGCATTTTCGAATAGGAGTATTACTCTAGTATAATAAGTATTATGTTTATTCTTGATACATTATTTTAATTATATACATATATACTTATCTTCATGCATATAAACGATCCATTTTAATATTGCATATACCCAGAGAAGTTCAATTGTTTTGCAATAATTTAACAACATGCAACTCTAATATTATATATAATATGAAAAATAATACGTATGTCATTCCCAGATTATATTGCATAGATCAATGCAAATACCTCACATCAGAAAATTATTTTTATTCCCATGAAAAGACTTTCACATTGACGATGTTTTTTCAATGTTGTCGTGAAATTTTTGTAGTAACAAAATCCTTGATCTCTAACTGTCTCTTCCTAGCCACATGTTGACAACAACAATATTATATGTTGGGTGATCAGAGAAGCGTCAAAATCTGGCCTCTTAGCGAAAAGTCGAAGGTCGGGAGTCTTCGTTCGAATAACTGCCGTACTATTTTTCCTTGCCAGGGAACACAGCTAACTTTACAATGTATTGTATTAATTCAGGTTAAAATTGCCTCGTTTGTATAAGTTTATGTATGTGTTTGAAATACTATGATTAGATAGACAGCAGTGCTGAGCAATGAGAGGGTATGGAAATTTGGCTGCAGATAGTTCTGTAGTAAGAAAACGTGGATGTAATTAACCGGCTCAACTTACAAAATATTTCCGTAAGAAAACAAGGAAGAGCTCATTGAAATCAAAGTCGAATAACAAGTAATGATTAAAAAGTATGAACATACAGTACCGCTCAACGGCGAGGGGTCAATTCTATGTCGGATATGGCGGCCGCGGCCAAATGGGCCAAATGGAATATCTCGCTGTTGAAAACATTTTCAGGCAAATCACATATCAATATCATAATGACAGTTTGCCTATGCTCTATCATAAGAATCCCACAGAATTCTCCTCTCTTTGAAATTAGAGGCAGCTTAATGTCTTTTCTTGTGTTTTTTTTTTAGCTTGATGCTGCTTTAGTAAAATCTGTATAAAGGATTTCACTCAAAAGTGGCTTCTTCATCCGCAAATGCACTTAAGGCATCTTTTTTTCTCTCTCTCTAAACTTTGCTAGCATCGCTGGTATGCGTCCTTTCTGAGGTCGTTGTCATGGAAAAGTGAATATCTTTTGTTCCGAACCATCCGAATTCCAAGAATGGAGCCACCCTAATTGCTTATTCATTCGCTTTGGAGAGAATTTGGCCTCGACAAGGGGAGCAATGAAATGCCACGCTTCGTAAACAAAGATTTGCCTGACAACGCCAGAGTGCAAAGTGACGAAAGAAAAGGTGGAAAAGGAGCATCTTTCCTAAATGCCATCATTGGCCTGCGGAACAGACTCCGACTCTTGTGAGAATTCACATCTGCTTAGCCTATTATTTCTTCTTTCAACTTATTGTTTATGTTTTAGGTAAGGCTCATGGCAAAAGCAACTCTTCTAAGCGTCCTCTTTGACTTTTCTCGCTGGTCCTCAGTTGCATGTATCCGGTTCTTCTGCTGCTGCGACACTAAGCTGGAGCGAATCTTTTGGGGAATCGCTTCAATCGTGCTGTAAGTTGCGAAAAGATTGCAGATTTAACCAAACGAACACTTCAATTTCATTGAAATAGCCTTTGATGAGAATGACGAAATCCCTTTGGCAGTGTCATTGCTTTTGCCATAAGCGTTGCTCTCTCCGTCGTCCGCTACCTCGCCTTTCCTTCTCACATGACAACGACGGTCGAGTTTGCTATGCAAGTAAGGTTGATTCACGTCTATCATGATGAATTCATCTCGTGTCACAGGAATTTCCCATTGTAACCTTTTGCAACTCCAATCCGTACAAATTGTCGAAAGTCGACAATAATCCGTCGTTTCGCGCCATTTCGGAACTACTCCAGTCATATCGAGCGATTCGTACTGGCCTGGAAACGAACGACTCTTATGGACTGGTACGTTGGAACTAATTTGAAGTGGCCTCGTTCCTTTGATAATATGAGCTTGGTAACTGAATCTGCCTCTAGTCTGCGATGCAACCACGAACAAGACAACTTGTGACGAAAGATATGGTCATGCTACTCGCCGCAAGCATGACTGAAGAGGAAAAGGTGCGCCAAACGATAATAGAATTGTATTTTAATCACGAAGACCAAACAATTCAGATACCCGCGATGTACAGCTTTGATGACTTGGTCACAGAATGCACTCTCGGTGGCAAGCAGTGCGAAAAGTTAGCGTTTTTTTTTCGCAGAGTAACCTGTATTGATCTGCGCTCTCTACCACAGGAATTGGTTTTCAATTCACATGGACGCTGAATTTGGCGCTTGCCTGCAGCTTCAGCCAAACATTTCAATCTCCAGGCCAGGCATCAAATATGGACTCAGAATGCTTCTCACTGTAAAGGTTAGCATGGTCATACCGTATACGAGAAAGTCTTTAGTTTAAAAACCCTCGTTTTAATTCTCATATATGTTCTCAAAACAAGAGAAAAGAAAGAAAAGACACCACTCAGCAAGAAGACCCCATGAAGCTGAAAAACGACTTCTTGCCTACTTCTGAAACAGCGAACTGTCGTATGGCGATTCATGACAGAAGGTAGATTGATTTGTATCGATATATTAGAAAGTACGCCAAATAACCGATTCAATTTGAGATATCCATCTACAGTCACTCGGCAAATCCCCATTGCCGTTGGAAAGCAAACGTCCATTGTCATTGAAAAGGTGCGGCAAAAACTAAAACTTAGCAACATAATTATTAAAACAATGATGGATTGTGATAGTAAGTGAACATCGACTAATAATTTCACAGGAAGTGAAGATCCGATTGGGAACTCCTTACACGAGATGCGTCGATGGCCTCGAACCCGATTCCAACTATTACGCGGTTAAGTATTCATGCAGTTAAAACTTCTGAAGAAAAACTGAACTCAGTACAGCCTTTAGAAGTTTTCAAAGACCATTCAGTTATATTGCTTGCATTTCAACACAGGAAATGTGGAGAAGGAGAGATAGCCGGGTAGGACTCAGTCTGTTTATGACTCACAATCAGGTGGATGGTTTATATAGCGCAGTAGGATAGAGTACTTTCGTAAGGGAGAGGGAATAGTAAGGCTATGATAGTCTTCCATATGCTCAACAAACCTGGAAAAGAATAATGGTGAGTGGACAATTTATAGGAAATGAACTACACGCAGCAGGGCTGCATGAACAGCTGCAGGCAGCGGCAGACTATCAAACGGTTGGAATGGTCTTTCCCAACCATTCGGATATACGTATTGAGAGAGTTTCACATTGAGCTGCATTAAGAGAAATTTACAAATTTACTCGATGGAGAGGAAGCGTAGTTGTAAGATCTAACAATAAGTAAAGCGTGCCAATCAGATGCGGCTGCGCCGACCCTCGCATCCCTCTTGGCAACAATACCGCGATAATGCTCTGTCAAACAATGGATGATTGTGAGCTGAGCATCTTCTTCGTTCTGTGAAATCTTCAGTAATTTGTCAAACTGTGACAAATCTCGAAAAATTAAAAGGCTCTTAACGGCTCGAACGGCTCTGAGTGGTTCGAGCCGCTAACAATAAGAGCCACGCAATTAAAATTAGATTTATTGATAACTCAGTTCATTTAATGCATTTTTGTACTTTTTTTAAACTTCTTCTGATGCGAGAGCGAAAATTGAAATGATGACAATATCTGTTGAATATTTTTTTTTTACAATTTATGATTAATCTCGGCTCGTTGCGCTCGAGCCACTCGAGCCGTATCCCCATGCTCGTTAGCGGTACTGTGTGTTCATATGCAAAGGATTGAAATTAATATTCCATTCAGAAATATATTCATCTGAACAGGATCAATTAAAAAAGAGAAGAAGCTTTTGGGGTTTCACAAAGTGATCACAGTGAAATGCATTCGAACCTTGCGACGACAACGACATTCTCCTGGCAACGGCTCCGAGGCAGCCGAACTGGCGTGCTCCTGCCCCCGAGCATGCCACACAGTGTCCTTTCTGCCCACTCTCTCCACCGCCGAGTAACAGTTTTCATTATTTCTCACCTAATGTATGTATTTATTTTTTGAAAGTCATCAGGACTTCTTTTTTTATGTTATAATACTCTCAGGTATCCCTCCCTCAAATATACCGTCGGCACCGGCACTCAGAAAGAGCGTGAGAAAAGAATCGTTGGTTGCTTGCCACCATAAAGATAGCTTAGACTTATTGAAGCTTGCAAGAACACGGAATAGGCTATTGATTCCTTGATTTTCTTCGACTTCTTTATCAGACCACCGTTCAGGAGCAGCAGAAGCCATTCTGGACGTCTTCATCAGCAGGGACAACTAGGACGACTCAGCCTGATTCCACGACACCTCAGTCTTCGTCGGAAACAGCTTCTTCTACAGTCTCTAATTCCGAGACTTCAACATCGACATCACCTCGTTCTGCTTCTGAAGCTCCTTCTACTTCTTTTTATCCTTATACTGAAATTCCCTTTCTAAAGTGCTCAATCCTCCGCAATATCGAGTTCTTCTTCTGATACGGAACGCTTCAGTGCAATCTTCTGTCTCCATTCCCGTGACGAGCAGAATGCCGATCTCTACAATCTCGATAGTCGAGACAATTCCTTCATCGACTGTCACTCTTTCGAATCGCGAGACTTCCTCGGCGTCAGATTCAAGCACTTCCAATACTAATACTTCACCTTCGCCCTCAACTATATCGACCTCTTCAACGGAAGTCACTACGACGTCTACGCTCAGCACAACTACAGTCAATATATTTAATTCGCAAAAGAATGTAGAGCAATTTTTTCTAACATGGAGCGTATTCTTCTAACAGCCAAAGAGGAAGACTTTGACGATTCCTTAGACTGGGTCCTGCGCGCACCGGGAAACCATTAACTATGCCCTGTACGGCAACATGCACTGCTTCTGCGTTGACAGCTCCGGAGCGCTGGTTTATACAGATTTTTGCGCAGATGCAGTGTCAAACTGCAAGCTTTCACGGTTTCCTCCCTGTCCAGGTATTTTCGAATTTGCCGTACCCGTTTGTCATGAAAAGAATCATAAAATGCTTGCTGCTCTTCATGCAAATCATGTCTCTATTTTCGCCAATGTTATTTAAAAACGCATTTAATCGCAGTTTCTATTCTTTTTTTTCCATTTGGCTATCCTTCAATAGGATAATGTTTCTCTTCAGCTGCAACCGATGGTCTGTTGAATCCTTCATTGCGGCGTAGGAGATCTTCACATAATTCTAATTCGGTAAATCTAAGTTGGCCTTATTTCTCAATTAATTATTTTTGTGGCCTAATAAATAAATAATAGGGAATTTAATACGGATGACAATGATGAGTATTTTGATTTTACTTACATCACAACATTCATTCAGTGTTACAACGACTACCAATATCGGCTTGACCACTACCCGGAACCAGAAGTTTTCTGTGTTGGCGAAGGACGTCATCTGCAGATTAAAAACAAAACGTGGACTCAGAACTGTGATCTAAAGTACTTTCAAAGATGCTCTTCAGGTTCGCTTCATTCTATGCACACATTGAATACAATTAGGCACATTATTGCAAAACGTGAGTTTGGTTGATACTCATCATTGAATTGAGTTTGAGATGTTTTGAAATACTAAAAGAAACAGCTGCGAGTAATCAATAGGTCGTCGAAAGCGAGAGGCTTCCACCAGACAAGACCTTCTGGCGAGCAGAGGCACTGCCGGCGTGAGTTCAATAGATATTATGACTGTCAACATGCGTCCATATTTTGACAGATGCAGATCTTTAGATAGCAATCGCCAGCATTGCTGATTTATTCTGTTATTCTTTGTACTTGAATAGGACACTTCAAAACATACTTATAGGGGGGCGATCACGTGTAAAATTATGTCAGATTTCAAATTGCCGCATCCCATCGCACTCTGATTTTACCTTCCTTTTTCCGTAAGAATAAGGGTGCCTAAGCCCCGGGTAAACACGGCAACTACGATCTTGCATTAATTATATTTCAGTGGTGAAAATATTCATAAATTCCAGCTCGGCAGTTGCGAGCCTTGGAACATCAACTTTGCTTCAGTCGACGCATGTGTCGCATGGTTCGCAACTCATTAGACATAAAAAGAAGTTTGTATTAGTCATTCCAACAAATATTACATATTCAGGTACAAAAAGAACGCACTCATCGTGAACGTCTACTTTGGAACGCTGGCGCAGAAGGTTTACACGGAGAAGCCTTCGTATACGGTAGGAATGATTAATTAGTTTTTAAATTATTTATTTGGTTATTTTAAAAACAGATTTCCGACGCTCTCTCCGAACTCGGCGGTCAAGCTGGCATCTGGCTCGGCCTTTCTGGCATCACTGTGGTTGAGATCGCGATGTGTCTCTTCGTCATTTGTATCTACGCTGTTCATCGAATTAAGAGCCAGGTCCGAGCCAAAAAGACGCTGCCGCACGAAGACGAAATGGTAAGTGAAGTTGAACAGTCGCGACAAGCTGTTCAAATTTTCGAGGTGCAAAAAAGAGTTATATTCAAATGCCGTGCCTTAAAAAAAAAAAACTTGAATTTAACATTTATAAAGAATTTAACTGACGTAAACTATTCTAATATGGAGGTGAGAAGAAGAAAGGTCTATCCATTTTCATAACTCAGGCTATGGCTGAGAAAGGACCCGGTGCGGAAGTGCGACGATTCAGCATCATCCAGATGTAGACAACTTCATTTATCGCATCCTTTCTGACTTCACACTACTTTTTCTCTATATTTAGTCATTCTGGTTCTTCTCTCTCTCTCTCTCTCTCTCTCTCTGTCATATTCTCTCTACCTACAAGTTTAAATGAATAAAGGACCACGGCACTTTTTTGAAGTCCATCGCGATTAGACGCTCGAAGATATCGAAATAGAAGATCAGCAAGTGGGAAAATGTTGTCTGGCTGGGCATGTGCTCCCTCCACTTACACAATGTACTGCATTGTCGTCCTGCTCGGATTTTGATCAAGATATTGTAAAATGCATTTCCAATATAATTAGGCAAAGACTCTTAAAAGTAGTTTCTGATTTGAATTGAGTCACTAAGAATAAGCGAAGAAACATTATCGAAAAGCACCATGCTCCTGAAAACCATCCTAGCGGCTGTCGCAGTGACGACTGAGAAAGACATCACCATCGTGAACATGGGTGCGCTGCAAAACCGAATTAATTAATTTTGATATCTACATACATATACTATGTAAGTATTTAACAAGTTTATGCTATTATTTTTTGCATATATATTTTTTTTTCTGAACAAATTTCGACGTACCACATGACAATCGGGGTGATCCGCACAAGAATTGCGCCAGTAAATGCGGCGGCCGTTTGAAAAAGCAGTGCTGCTCTCTGTTCAATTCTCCCGCTCTCTCTCTCTTTCTCTCTACCAAAATATACAAGGATTTTTCAATGATTTCGCGATGTTAAATACCAGGTGTGGTGGCAGCAGATATTCAATATGTAATGAATTATTATTATTCCTATTAAGTTTAATAACAAAGACAATAAGACCGTTGAAGAAAGTGATGTTCTCGGCAGAGGCAAGTTTCGCATATTACGAAACACAATTTATGTATTAGAATATCTTAAGTAAGCATTTGGTTAGAGCACGAGATTTCCCGGCATTTAGCAGCAAAACGCGGCGGAAGAGCGCCTGGCCGGTGGTTAGTTCATTTACTTTTTCTAACCAAGACATTTACTTTTATTGTCATCTATAACAAGGGTAGCTTTTTAAACGTTTATTAGTGCAGATGGAAACAAACTAGAGAAAAAGGAAGAAACTTTTAAATATGTGATCAAATTACTTCAGCAAATTAATTATGTAGATAAACAACATTAGTTGTAGTTTAATCTCCGTGTGGACAACGGTTATTTACTTCCTTTTCACCTTCAGATGTCGGGTGACGCCACAATCTTGTCAGATGGTCAGGAGCAGCAGAAAGTTGCAACTCTTGACTCCGTCTTTCGTTACTGTGCGAGTGAGTTTTGCAACAAGAATATATATGTTTGTGGATAATGATTATTAATCATTACTACATGTTATTAATCTGAGCTTCTGGATTATTCGAAAATGTCCAAGAGCCGAGAACGGCGAATCCCGGGGCCAGAAGTTGACCCTTTCGAAATCTTCTGAAATTTTCTAGAAGACGTCAGAATGATATTTATTCAATATCTTAGGGCAGGACTTTATCCCTCTTTCATCTTCTGAAATTTTCCCAGGCTTTCGGTCAGAAGACGGTTTCTTCCGGAACTTCTGGAGTGTTCTAGGACCCTCCGGGATGTTCTGAAAAATTCAATGCCTTTGGAAAGGGCTCGGTCCTTTACAGACAATGAATGTAGCGGGAATGTTCCCAGGCCCAAATGTAGGTCCCTTTCAGATTCTCGTGTAATATTCTAAGAGCCAGGAACGGATTCTACCCCTCCCCCGGAATCATCCCAGGGTGAATGGACAAAATCGGCCCCTTGTGGGATATTGGGGGATCTTATAGGGCTCGGAGCAACAGGCGGCCCCATTTGAGTCTTCTGAATGTTTTACGGGCCGCGAACTGAATACAACTCCTTCCGAAATCGTTTGGAATGCTCCCAAGGGCAGAGCTCGTCCTTTCCGGAATGTTCTGGGAAATTCCAGGTCCGGGCTGAAGCTGGAATTTTTAGGAATGTTCTGTTAAAATCCAGATCCGCGTTAGATGTCGGCTCCTTTCGGACTCATCTGGAATATCCTTGGTGATATGAAAGGAATGCAGCCAAATTCGGGACCAATCCACTGCCCGGGGCAAGAGTCAGCGTATACCAGAATGTTCTGAAGAATTCAAGGGACTGATCTGGAATATTCTGGGAGCATGAAAGCAGAATTAGGCCTCATCGGGAATTTTCGAGAAAGTGAATGTCATACACAGGGGTGGCCGGCCCCGGCCCCCGGGGCCGGGGCCGACCCTGGGGGCCGGGGCCGACCTCGGGGGCCGGGGCCGTGGATAATTGAGTGAAGTTCACCCCCAGTTGAACAGCATGAGCCAATTTATGATGAAAGGTGCCCCGATTTATTTCGTATGCGTTACAGATGTACGAATTTTCTCAGTTTTGGAATGTTTTAGAAACATTTCAAAATTTGGGGCCGGGGCCTACTTCGGGGCCGACCACGGCTGCCGGGATAGACCACGGGGGCCGGGGCCGGGGCAGGGGCCGGATATTTTCGGCCCCCGGCCACCCCTGGTCATACATACTTATGGTTAGGCGCGAAAGTGGGAATGTTCGTAGTTTACCGTTTGAATAACTCAAACTTGAGTAGTTAAAACGGAAGGAGCATGGAAGCTTCCGGAAGAAATCGACTACATACCAACGCTTATCTCTTTATCAGTAGAATTTAAAAATATAAAAGCAGCAACTCAACCGTTACCTATTTGAATTTTCCTGATTATTTTTTGTCTCGGTTCTCAAAATCACATACATGCTCGCTTGTCATTGTGTCAGGCAAAAAGTCGCGAATGAATGAGAGCATTATTTGACAAATGCTCTTCGAGGCAAGCCCAGTTGGTGGGCGCACTACCGCTGGAAAATTTTGATCTACCTCATGATCTCCATGGTTACCACGTTCGGAACCGCCAGGAACCGCCATCTCATGCAGTTGTCACAGGTTCATTAAAAAAGCTATAAAAATAAATATAATTGAACACGAAATCTAAGTACTAGTTCAATGACGTATAAGAAAAGGAAGCAAATAATTTAAAGTAGCAAATATAATCACTTACCAAAGCAATCAATATTTGAGGAGGATTCTGTTGACGTGGACACCACTTGCAACTGCAGCTCGGAGAAAGCTCGGATCCCGAAGAACTTGTTGGACTGGGTTAGGGACAAAGTTTTTTTTTATATATATTTAAAAGTCATATAAATTCTGCATGGCCCTAAAACGGCTTTATGCATTACAAAGCTATTAATAAACTTTTTTTTTGCGAAAACGCATATTTTAAGTTTCATACCTACATTTTTGTTGTAGTTGAATTCTTATCTCTTTATCCATGTTTAGAGTGCCGGCGACAAAAAAATTACCGGTCTGATTACGCTGATTTGCAATGCGCTCCTTCTGATTCCGACCATCATTTCGTACAGGTTATATGTAATATATACATATACATATACACATATATATATATATATATATATATATATATATATATATATATATATATATATATATATATATATATATATATATATATATATGTATGTATGTATGTATGTATGTATTAGTTCGTCCATTTTATCTAGACAGCTTGTGAACTGAATGTTTATGAGCAGCAACTAACTTATTCTTGCCCAGGAATCGCAAACACACCATTCAATTCGTTCTTTTGCTGAGAGGCGCTCTGATCGTTCTCAAGCTATTCTTTCCAAATGCTCAGTTCTACTGGAAGATAATGTGTATCTAACTGGAAATGGCGTGCACTTTGGTTAGTTTATCCGCGGCTTCTTCTTCTTCCTCCTCTTCAAGATTAACCTTCCTAAATCCCGAGCAACTGACGCTATTTATATTTGGATGTGGGAACATCGTACTGACTTCTACGAGTTTTTTTTTTAGACATTCCCATATAACGTAACGTTTTGCACCGCAGACCTCACATTGCGAGGAGTCGTTAAAAAGAGAATCTCTCTTCGATCCCTGGTGGTCCAGATATGGACGCTAATGCCTCCAATTTCTCGTTTTTCGCCAACATTTACGAAACGAGAGATCAGGGCCTACTGGATTGCTCGTTGCGCCAAAAGAAGTCGAATAAAGCAATATAAATTTCTTTCTTTGATTCTCGGCTTTGGATTCGGAACTTCCATGAATTTAATCGACTTGATCTTTTGAGGGGTGTCGTGTTTCTCGGATTATAAGCCCCCGACCTGGAAGCTAAATCGAGGATTTTTTTCGCGCTATTGAACGAAGAAAATTCCCTCAAAAAGCAGGGCATCGCTTAAATTTTTAACTGGGAAATTGACACGCATACTTTGATTGAACTTTTTTTTAAAATCAAGTTCACCATATCTGGTTATTAATTGTCATTTCTAATGGCAATATTAGATACTACATAAGTAAAAAAAAAGTTGAGTCATGTTCCACCTTTCTTCTAGCCCGAGCTGGTCATGTGCTGTATGTTGCTTTGCGAGCTGTTGCCGTCGACGATGAGGTTTGGCTCCTTCATGGCTACCCGCATTTATGAGATGGATACAGTTTCCTCACATCCAATTTACCGTTTCTATTGCATAGGAAAAAGCAAAAGTTTAAGAGAGCCTGTCTGAGAGACTCGACCATCACGGGACAGGGAACAAAAGTACCCTTTGATCTTACAATTAATTTCCTTAAGACAGCATGTCTGTAGCCTTTGAGCACGAGCTGCCCTGGGGAATTTTTTTCGATTTCGCTTATGAAAATTGGCTCACCTATGCAACTTGACGTCCTCTACAACATACCGTACATTTTAATTTTTTTCAGAAAAATTATGTTCGGGAAACGGTACAGTACCCTTCAAAATATGATGAACCATAACTCGTCTAATTTTCCGAATTTGACGAAATAAAAGATACCGTTCGATAGCCCGTTGGACGCTCTTCAAATTGCTCATGCGTAAAATTTTCTAAAAAATCCATTTTCGACCCAAACAAACGGCCCTGAACATTTTTTTGACCACTTTTTGGCAAATTTTTGTTCATTTTTGGAAAGAGTACCCTGCAGTTTTTTGATATGTTGTAGCGCGTGAAATTTGCTACAAGAATTCGTTTCAGTCAATAACATAGCGGTAGGCACACCTTGCGAAAAATAGGCGCGAGTCGGTCAAAATGGCGCATTTTCGGTCGCCGAGGCACAGTGCAAGCGCATTCATTGGTCCATAACTACGCTCAATCTTAATCTTTCGAAATCGTATGTATATCATCCTAGAGCTCTCATGGAGATCTTCAATTGTTGCATACAAACTTTAATTGAAAAGTTTGAATTTATATGGTCAATTTGGTTCTGTATGATAAGAAGGCCTAAAAAACTACTTCAGAAACATTTCCACATGCTCAAACATACATCATAAGAAAGAGGATGAAATTTGGTACAAGATGAACCCCTTTAAATGAAATTCCATGCGTACTATCCTTTGTTATAAATCATAAAAGTACTGCCAGTAGCGTCGCTGTCATTTCGCCCAAGAATTCACATTTCAGGTTATTCGAATTCGAATATTCCAATCCTTTTTTTTCTACACCTTTTCCATAAGGCCTTGTTATCCTACTCTTTTGGCTTATAACAAAGGATAGTACGCATGGAATTTCATTTAAAGGGGTTCATCTTGTACCAAAGTTCATCCTCTTTCTTTTGATGTATGTTTGGGCATGTGGAAATGTTTCTGAAGTAGTTTTTTAAGCCTTCTTATCATACAAAACGAAACTTCCCATATAAATCCAAACTTTTCAATAAAAGTTTGTGTGTAACATTTGAAGATCTCCATGAGAGCTCTAAGATGATATACTTACGATTTTGAAAGATTAAGATTGAGCGTAGTTATGGACCAATGAATGCGCTTGCACTGTGCCTCGGCGACCGAAAATGAAAAAAAAAAAAAATTTTGACCGACTCGCGCCTATTTTTCGCAAGGTGTGCCTACCCGCTATGTTATAGACTGAAACGAATTCTTGTAGCAAATTTCACGCGCTACAACATATCAAAAAACTGCAGGGTACTCTTTCCAAAAATGAACAAAAATTTGCCAAAAAGCGGTCAAAAAAATGTTCAGGGCCGTGTTTTGGTTCAAAATTGATTTTTTAGAAAATGTTACGTATGATCATTTTGAAGAGCGTCCAAAGGGCTATCGAACGGTATCTTTGATTTCGTCAAATTCGGAAAATTAGCCGAGTTATGGTTCATCATATTTTGAAGGGTACTGTATGGTTTCCCCCAGTGCAGCACCCAATAATGCCGCGCTCGAGTCTTACGGAGAGGCTGTCTTAATATAGCGTGTGTAGAACCTAAATGGCTTCCCTAAAGCGTTTTCAGAAAAATTTTTTTCTCAAGTATGTCTACAGTATACCCTGATATACCAAAAATATTCAAATGAGCGTAACTCCGTTCAATGGAGACCAATCTCAATTTTGAAACATTTGTTCGATTCCTTGTCTGATGGGGCATAAAACGGCTTCAGTAACTGTTTTCTAAAATCTTCATTATAGGGGTCATTTTGGCGAAAATGTGTTTTGAGGGGTCCATTTCGGGCATCGGGACCCCCCCCCCATGTTAAAAAACGGAGTACACAACGTGAAAGAGCGTGATTTCTTACCTCTACAACAATTATTGCTAAAGTGGAAGTCCGACCACTTTTTACGGTAGCACGTTATAAATGCGCGCGAGTCGGCCAAAATGGCGCATTTTCGGCCTCCGAGGCACCGTGCAAGCGCATTCATCGAACCATTACTGCGCTCAATGTTAATATTACAAAATCGTTAGCATATCATCTAAGAGCTCTCACGGAGATCTTCAAATGTTACATACATACTTTTATTGTAAATTTTCGTTTTATATGGGAAATTTCGTCTGTACAATTAGAAGGCTTAAAAAACTATTTTAATAACATTTTCACCTGTCGAAACATACATCATAAGAAAGAGGATGAAATTTTATACAAGATGAACCCCTTTTAATGGAATTCCATGCATACGATCTTTTGTTATAAATCATAAAAGTACTGCCAGTAGCGTCGCTGTCATTTCGCCCAAGAATTCACATTTCAGGTTATTCGAATTGGAATATTCCAATCCTTTTTTCTACACCTTTTCCATGAGGCCTTGTTATCCTACTCTTATGGCTCATAACAAAAGATCGTATGCATGGAATTCCATTGAAAGGGATTCAACTTGTAAAAATTTCATCCTCTTTCTTACGATTTATGTTTCGACAGGCGAAAATGTATTTAAAGTAGATTTTTAAGCCTTCTAGTTGTACAGAACGAAATTTCCCATATAAATCGAAACTTTTCATTAAAAGTATGTATGTAACATTTGAAGATCTCCGTGAGAGCTCTCAGATGATATGTTAACGGTTTTGTAATTTTAACATTGAGCGCAGTTATGGATCGATGAATGCGCTTGCTCGGCGCCTTGGCGGCCGAAAATGCGCCATTTTGACCGACTCGCGCGCATTTATCGCGTGCTACCGTAAAAAGTGGTCGGACTTCCACTTTACAAATAATTGTTTTAGAGGTAAGAAATCACGCTCTTTCACGTGGTGTACTCCGTTTTTAACATGGGGGGGTCCCGATGCCCGAAATGGACCCCTCAAAACAATTTTCGCCAAAATCACCCCTATAATGAAGATTTTAGAAAAAAGTTACTGAAGCCGTTTTATGCCCCATCAGACAAGGAATCGAACAAATGTTTCAAAATTGAGATTGGTCGCCATTGGACGGACTTACGCTCATTTGAATATTTTTGGTATATCAGGGTATACTGTAGACATACTTGAGAAAATTTTTTTTCTGAAAACGGTTTTGGGAAGCCATTTAGGTCCTACACACGTTCTATTAAGGAAATTAGGATCAAAGGGTACTTTTGTTATCTGTCCTCTTACAATGGGGGCATGGTCGAGTCTCTCAGATTGGCTCTCTTAATACTTAATGGTAAATGAACAAATAGACAAACAAACAAAAAATGCATGACTACAAAAAACTAAATCTATCTTTTGCCATCGCCAGCTCATGCAATTGAGCCGCTTTATAGCGTCCATGTTTAGGCGTTACAACTCGCCGCGCTTGAGATGGGTTTTCTGCCAGTCTTCCTGATTGAAAGATACGTCGGCTGGTTAGATAGTTAATCATTTGAAGTTTAATCTTAATTAACACACACATTATATATGTACATACGCATTATATATTACTTAGGTTGGCTCTTGACTGCATCGCGGCTTCGCTCGCTCTCATTTCGGCGCTGCTAGCAATGTTAATGTGTTTAAAAAATCTTTTTTTCTTCTAGTGAAAACGTAGAAAGGAGAGGAATTTCGCAGGATTTTTTTTTTAGATTTTGAGATTTCTAATTTTTTCCAAGTGGTTTCAGCTCTACTAAAAGTCGATATTTGAGAAATTTCAAATATTTGAAGTGCCTTTATTTATATTTTTTCAATGTAGCCGCGCGCCCAACTCGCCCTCTGCGATGCTTATTCAGCAGAATAACGTTGCACTCATGGACTTCTTCATGCAAAGTCTGCCCAACAGGGTACGCTTCTTCATTAAAAAAAGACTTATTTTAAAATAAATAATGTAAAAATGATCATGCTTAAAAAGAATTCTTGCATTCGAGTGATATGCTAATGTATTTAACAGTTGTTTATTATTGTTTTTTTATTACAATTTCACCGAACGTCATTTTCGTAAAGATATTCTACAATAACATACATAATGCGACTCTGCACTATGTTTCTTTACAGAATGCTCGATGCAGAAAGCGCAACGGATTGCGGACGATCTTCAGTGCCGCGACAACGACTACGAACATAACTTGTGGCAATACGTGCGCAAGGGGTATGATGTGTGATGTGTGAAATCTACATTTCGTCATACTATCTCCGAAGCTTGAGATTTCCATAACATTTTTCACATACCTAAGAAGCTTAATGTTTTAAAACGAGTTTTTTTTTGTTTTGAAAGGCTAATAAAGAACTGTTTATAGATATATTTTGCTGCTGTTAATCCGTGCATTGATATTTAGATGTTGTCGAGCCGTTCATTCTTGTTCATCGCGGTCGCCATTCTTGGATTGTTTGTAGCCTTTTGCTCGGTGGAATTCTTTATTTATTTATAAATAAGGGGAAAACATTATCCTTCTTATAACGAAATAATATTCGTTGCTGGTAAAGAGTCATGTTAAATTTAAAAATAATATATTTTGAGTCTGGCGAGCTACATGACGACGTCAACAGCACAATTTGTGTTCTCACCGCTTGAATATCCTGAGGTTAGAGGCGGGGAGAGAGAGAAAAGAGGGAGAGATATGAAAACATTGATAACAAGGATGATGCTTAAAAGGAACCCGCTTATTTTGTAATTTTTATTTCTTCGGTGAATGGTTTCGTGCCTCTTTACATCCTTTTTATAATATCGTCTTTTTTCAGCGCCGTTTGCTCAGGTGCATTGGAGCAATTCTGACGATTCCGATTGTTTATTCCATCCAGCTTGCTTGGTTTGTTCAATTTTGTTAACAAGCATAGTTGGCAATCTACTATCTTGCGGATTAAACTGGCAAAAGAAAATAAGAGTCGATCTACAACTCATATAGCATGATGGCATATACCCATGTCTTCCAGTGCCGGCCACCGCATCTTTCTGCCCCTCGCCAGTTCGCTCGGCATGCTCGGCCTGATGTCAGCCTTCAGCGCGAGCTTCTACCAGCAGCAACACTCGTGCATCGTAATGGCAGTTGCCTCGAGTTGGAACATGAAATAGACTATTAAAGATTTTTTTATAATTATTCTTACTATAATGATACTATACAATATATATTCATGTATTAAAAAGAAATTATAAAATAACATAAACCATATACTCCTTTAGATTCCTTCCTGTCCGCCTTGCTGATCGTTGCGATCATGGCCATTGGCAACAGCGGCGTTGCGTTTGCTGGCGCAATTCTTATGCGGATCACGCCGATTGTCATGCGGTACATCATCGAAATTTGTGCAGAAAAAATATATTCAATAAAGAATAGCGTAAACTATTTAAATACTAACATATAGATATAAAACATTTATTCCGATTTGAAGCGCACCCATGTTTACGATGGTGATGTCTTTCTCAGTCGTCACTGCGACAGCCGCTAGGATGGTTTTCAGGAGCATGGTGCTTTTCGATAATGTTTCTTCGTTTATTCTTTGTGACTCAATTCAAATCAGCCACTCTCTTTTTCAGAGACTTTGCCTAATTCTAGTGGAAAACATTTCGCTTTTTTTCAGAACCCTCTTTTCAAATCCGCCTTTCTCTTCGCTTTTCCGTGCGTGGCGGCGCTTTGCAGCCTTTATCTTCGTCGGCTGCCCGCACATATGGTATTTGAAAAAACGCGTTCATGATCGGTAGCAAGGTAATTGCTTCCCTCCCGACTAGGTTCTCGCGTAAACGAACAGACAACAGTTAAATTAGTTTGAAAGTCAACTCATCAGCTCGACAACATCAACGATCTCCTTCGACTGTCGCGACCGAGAAAAAGAGAGGTCGCCACTTGAGGTCGCCACCTCAGCGGGACCAAATGCAAATATATCTGTTGAGTCTGAGCTGTAGTTTTGCACTCCCGTGCTATGATCGCATTCATCATTCTCTATTTATAAATCAATTTATACAGAAAGAGACTTTTGTTTCGCCAATGCAAACTAACGCAATTAATGAGTTGGTATTCAAATAAATAAATAAATTTTTACTACGAAGCAGCACTTGTTGCCTTTGTCATCTCTGAGGGGTATGCCTTTGAGAGATATGCTTGTTTGAGAGTATCAATAAAATGCCCAAATAACTAAATTTTTCCAGTAAATTTGAATCCAGCAATTAAACAAGCAACTTATATGAAGGTTTCTCGTTTCTGCTCTGTTAAATTGCACATAGCTGGTAATTGGAAAGTAGCTTTTTTTCTTTTCTCCCTCTTTCTCTTCTCCCGCTTTCTCTTCCCTCTCTTTTCTCTTCTCTTACCTTTCTCTCCTCCCCCCTTTCTTATTTTCTCTCTATTCTTCTCCCTCCTTTCTCTGCTCTTTCTCATTATGCAAGACAATGTCTCGAGAGTAGAAAATGAAACGGCCACTCATCACATGATTTTTGTTTCAAATGTGATAAATCTTGCACATAGGTGAAAACTCATATATATATGTACGTTGTATGTCAAACCTTGTTCTTTATGAGTATGCACTTTCATTCCCGAATTGTACTATTTACATATATCAATGCAAGTATGCAATCTGTTTTTTTCTTGATCTGACTCGCTTTTGTTTAAGGACATCGTGTTCGAACCTTTCAGAACATAAGAAAATTATTTATTATTATTACGATAATAGTCACATTGTCAGACTTTCACATTGACTATGTGAATATTATTTTCAACGTTGTCGTGAAATATGTGTATTATCAAAATGTCTCTTCCTAGCTATATTGTAGCCAATCACAAAATCATATGTTGTGTGATCTGAGAGGCGTCAAAATCCGCCCTCTTACCATTAGCTAAAAGTCGAAGGTCGGGAGTCTTTGAAAAACGCTGTAATATTTTTTGCTTGCCAAGGAAACCTTTACAATGTATGTATTGTATTGATTCAGATCAAATCGCCGCGTTTATATTCGTTAAGGCATGTGGGTGGAATACTATGAGTAGAAAGACAAGAAGTGCTGACCTTGAGAACTTTGGATGCACTATGTCTCAGTGGTAACGAAACGAGGAAGTAATCAAGCGGCTCAACATACAACACATTTCCGTGAGAAAGCAAGGAAGAGCTCATTGAAATCAAAGTTGAATAACAAGAAACAATTTTAACGTACACACACTTGTGGATGGAACTACAATGTAAAATTCAGATAGTTGTTCCCACATACTACATACGTTCATTTCAAAGGATACTTGTAAACTAAATAACTTCCGTGATAGAAAAAATCACCAACGGATCGACTTTTGCCGCACAACAGTTGAAGATATGTGAGAAAAATTTTAAAACCTTAACAAAATCACAATTAAACTATTAATTTATTGTGAATAAAATTAGTTTAAAGGAGGACGATCAGAGAAACATATTTAGTGCAGGTTCGAATTGTATCGTTTACCCTCTCTGACTAGACCCTCTCATTCTCGCGTGCTATTTCGCAAGTTGCACAAACCCGCTGCGTAAAGTGCGTAGGGCCACGACAATTTAAAATCCAACCTATTTCGTTCCTGCTCGCCCTCCTTTAAGAAATGGAAAATAACTCAAACTCACCAATCGACGATAACAGTGAACAAAGGAAATCATAAAGATTGGATCTACAACGGGAAAAATTGCAAGTGGCAAAAAGATAGCTCCGCCGATGGTGCCCACATTTATCCCTGCAATAATTTGTTGTCTAAATGTTTTTGTTTCTCTGAATAAATACATTCATAGATTGATCTTAATGTCTAACTGCAACTTTTCTATAAAAGAAACCTTGAACTAAATCTTGATTTCCCGCATTTTTGCGTGGCACAAGTGCGAGAGAGCACGTTATTATGAGAGACTCAACCATAATTTTCAGGAAAATGTAAAAAAAATTACGGTTAAGTAGCTTTTCTTCTTTTAAGATACCAAACAATGATTGGTAGATCAATGATCATCGCCATCGGAACGTACGTCACTAATAAGGGGGTGAGAGACTGAAAAAGAGAGAGAGAGTTTACAATTCAAGTTATGTAACAAAACAGATAAATTATTTAGTTATTAAAATATGATAAATTTATCAAATAATATTGATTGGTGAAGGTATCGATGATTTTCCTGAATTATGAGCGCAGTAAAGAGTTGCATCTGGAGTCTCCTCGTCTTAGCAGACATTGAAAATTTGCTTGAATTGCTATGGAGAGTACGGTAGATTCGCAGGGAGCAGAAGAAAATCACGGCTACTGTAGAACCGAGTAAGAATCATATCACAACCAAGATAAGTAGCGTCATCCATTGCCACTCGCGGACGCTGCCGTGCTTGCCCTCCACCTGGAAACACAATTAATTAAAAGTATTGCATTCAAAGAAACAAGCTCATAATTTAATGGTAAATGAAGACATGAAAACAGACATGAAAAACGCTGCCAAGGTAGAAGATTTCATGTAGGCTTATTCCGTAGTGAATGGAGAGGTCAGACGAAAATTCCTAAAATTTTAGATAAGTTTCACTGCGATTGTTTTTGTCGTTGTATCACATGAGTAGTGACGTCATTTGGAAAGTAGGCAACGGCGAGCGCAGAACAGCAACTTGTATGTCCAAAAACCATGGCGACACAGCGCGCCGACTGTCGCCGTCGTTGACTTGTCGATAAAGCTCAGCCAACGGGGACTAAAGTTATCGTAGCCTCATTCTCTCCATATCTCTTAATATTCTCTAGTTGTTTTCGATGATACGCGTAGAATGTTAGCAGCAACAAACTTCCTGCCTGCAAACTGCTTTGTAGCGGTAGACAAAGTGCAAGGCGAGCAAACTATAAGGCTGATAGAAGAAAAAGGCAAAGACAAGGCTGATGACAACGTTCTTGGTGTAAGAGATCTCTCGACTGTGACCGAGAAAAAAGATGAAACCGTGTGACGTCATGTGGACGTACTGGAAGATGGTGTTCTCATTATTCTACTTTTTAGGAATGAAAACGACTTTAAAAGGCATATTCAGGCAATTATACAATTTTGCCAAACAAAAAAGGAAAATGGATATTGATTACCGGCACAGCAAAGGCGTTAATCACTGAGTTAACAATATCGATGACGGCGAAAGCGATCAACAAAAAGCGGTAGGATCCAATGGACATTGAGCCATTGCGAACTAATATTCGGAAACAATTCATATATTTATAATTAATTAATATTTACATATGCATATTAATCGATTAATTAGAAGAAAAAAGTTTATACAACCCTTACTGCAAAAAATAAACTGACTGATTAAGAGAATTAGTAGCGAATTCGTAGATACTCCAGCGATAGCCATGCCATTGTAGTAGATATCGTGCGCCATTAGGCTCATGTACATCCTGGCTATTCCTGATTGCAGCAAAAAAGTCTGATAATAACGACACCTGTAATATCTTTGTTAAGATAAATGGACGAGAGAATGGTAAACGTCGAATACACGGTACCAAGTTCGCCCAATATCGTATCGTTCATATCACCATCAGTAATTGTAAGTCACTCTCACAACCGTACGTACATAATTGCATTCACGTAGAAGTAAAGCAAGAGGTTTTATATCTTCAGAACGCAACTTCCTTATCGCCAGATATTTAGTTTTCTCAAAATACATAATAAGCACGAGACAGACACATGTGTATTGAAATGTAAGACAATCTGCATGAATGGGAATATTCTGATGCCAATGGTTCTACCCTTGTCACTGTTTATCCATTCCTTCCTCGTCAATGTCTGTATAAGCAAAAGAGTTCTCACGCATGTTAAATACAAAAGAAATGATACAAAACAATTAACCTTTTATATTTCACTGTATAATTTTATAGTTTTGCGAATCTGCGCGCGTTTCTCTTTTCAATATCCCCCCTCTCACGCATCATTCATGAACAAACAGCATTTATTTGACAGCTTTCATGCGACATATTGCATTTATTCATTGTAGGACAGAGGCGGGGAAAATATTTATATTTTTAAACTGAAAGCAATATGTGAATTTAAAGGTGCAGAAATGTATAAGTTTTTAGATGCTTTCATTTTCATTTATATTTTTAATTAACTAACAATAATCATAGTGAAAATTAAGCAGTGAATGCAAGAAAAGAAGGCGAAAAACTTATTAGCATGAATTATTAATGTAATATATTTCGAAGAGGGATCAGGCTTCAAGTGTTGTTGATTGAACTGCGTTATCATCAGCGGCCTCTCGAGGAATCGGTGTCGTTTTTTTTCTGTTCTTGGCGAATCTCGCTTCTTTCTTCGTCAGCGACAACTGCAGCAGTTTCTGGCGTTGTTGTCTTCACATTTTTCTCGTCGGCGAAGGGGCGAGGAGGACCGAAGATGCCTATAATCATGTTGATATTTAGATTTAGAATATAGAATACATCAATAATGTATGCTTTAACTTTAAACTTTAACTTTTTTACGGTCACAAAAGTGGCACGTGTTTAGAATTAAAATAGGATGGGAATATGAAGAAAAGTATAATCAAGATGCTATCGAGAATGCACTATTAGAAGATATGGTTGACGGTGGAAGGGGGCTGGACTTAGCTATTGAATTGAACTACCTTGAATTTTAAGAACACTAAATTAAATAGTATAGGATATGTTATATTCTCTTTCGTTCGCTAACCTGACAAGAATCCGTTGTTCATGCCGCCCTGGTTCCCGAACGGAAATCCACCGTATCCGTAGCCGATTCCATACTGATTTCCGTACGGAGACACTTGATGCCCGTATGGCGACTGGCTAAACTGGCCGAGACCATTTAGGCCATAGAGATTGCCAGCAAAGGGACTGCCACCAAATCCATTGTAAGCCCCCGGAAAAAGTTGCCGTTGTTCCCGTTAAATCCATCAACAGCTCCCGGGAAGATGTTTCCGTTACTGCTGAACCCGTTATTTCCAAGAGGCTGGGGAAGCACAAAGAGTGGAGGCAAACCAAGTCCGGTGTTCCCCAGAAGTCCTGAGGGATGTCCAAGACCTGCTCCGAATCAGGGGAGATTGCTCCGTTGACTCGGAGCTTGGAATGCATTCTGCTGCTCGTCGCTGTTAAGGAGACTTCTTCTACTTCGTTCGATTCGTCGTGGTTCCACGACAGTCTTGAAGCCACTGAAGACATTCATAGCATACGGAAGTGAAATGGCGATGAGGAATCGCTTGACGTCGTCATCTTGAGACTTGAACGCCGTTTGGATCTTCTTTTGCCCCTCCGCCGAGCTCAGGCTCTCGTCCTCGTAGATTGAAGACAGCTAAAAAAAACTATATAAAAAGACATATGAAAATATTGGGGAAAAATATGAAAAAAATTATTTACTCAAAAATATAATAAAGCTATAAATTATTATTATGATATTATGATGCTGTTAAGGAGACTTCTTCTACTTCGTTTGATTCGTCGTGGTTCCACCTCAGTCTTGAAGCCACTGAAGACATTCATAGCATACGGAAGTGAAATGGCGATGAGGAATCGCCTGACGTCGTCATCTTGAGACTTGAACGCCGTTTGGATCTTCTTTTGCCCCTCCGCCGAGCTCAGGCTCTCGTCCTCGTAGATTGAAGACAGCTAAAAAAAACTATATAAAAAGACATATGAAAATATTGGGGAAAAATATGAAAAAAATTATTTACTCAAAAATATAATAAAGCTATAAATTATTATTATGATATTATGATGACGAGAGAAATGTTTTCTATTATGTGACCTCAGCAAAAGCAGCTGGCAGCTTCTGAATAGCAGCAACAATAGACTCTTTTCGCTGCTCGACGGCAGACTTAGAGCGTTCGTCGAACTCCAAAAACTCGTCCTAGAATAAAAACATGGTGTAATTGCTTAGACATACCATAAACAAATACAGTAACTTTAAATTCGAACAAGAAATCGTAGACAAAACGGCCTTTGAGAGAATGTAAAAATTAAATTGTAAAAGATCTCTGACCGTTACATTATTTCGTTCAGCCCAGTCGATAAGAGAAGTTCTCGTTTCGCGACGGCTCGACGATTGATTCGCAGTGATGGAGTAAAATTCCTTGCGCGCCTCTTGGTCAAGCTCGGGGGGGGGAACTTGGGTTGGAGGAGAAGCCCGATCGGTGCAGGGGGATAAGGGCGGGCTAAAGGGAAGAAAAGATTGTAAGGATAGTTAGTATTCGAATCACATTCATATGTACTTGTTCATCTAGTACTATTTCTTTGTTACATATTTACCATATGTTTAAGGACATAAAAAGGTAGAGCATATCATCATTATTGACTCTTCTCTGACATTTCATTGCGCAGATGCCTGAGGCGGCAAGGAAAAGAAGGAAAGCGAAGGTCATGACGGCGATGGCTCGGAGTCAAGAAGAAGCTGAAGAAGAAGCTATGCCGGTGCTGTCGATGAAGCAGTTTGGTGATCTTATATATGGCCACAAGTCGGGTCACGAAAAGTGGCCCAAGTCAAAGTTCCACAGAGGCGTCAATTCGGACACTTTGTCTCTTGCTTGCATACCTGCACGCCAAAGTGTGCTAGGCTGTGACCTTCTCTCGGCAATTGTCATAGTACAGGAGACAAAGGGGCTAACAGGATATATAAACGCGTATATTGGACTGTGACAGCAGCATCAACTTCACCATGATCTTATGCCCACGATTCAGTAATTATCGTTAAAATTACTTTTCTTCACACACTTTTGACGAAAGATAAGGATCTGTTAAGCAAATTAATTAATATCTATTTCAATTCGAACTTTCAAAGAGTTTAACAAAGCGACAAATCTTCGGTGTATCCGTAGAATCGACACATGGCAGATGTATCCTGCCATTGATATCAAGAATAGCAGCAATATATGAGCAAAAAGCTCACCAAGAGCCACGGCGCCATGACGAATTGACCAGGACGCATCAGTGAATGCGCTCGCTCGTTCCTCTCGTCGTCATCCTGTCTCTTCTAGTCGCACAGTCTTTCTCTAATACTTTTCTCTCTCTCTCTCTCTCTTTCCTTCTGGCTCATATGTTCTCTCTCTCATGTCACCGGCCATTTGCAGCCTTCCGTGATTCACAGCTTCCTTCTCCTCCTTTTAATCGACTGTTTATTCAAAGCTACATTGCAGCCCCATTTATTCCAATCGCTTTAACATCAAGCCAAAAATATATCATACTCTATTGTCCCCGTAGAGGATGACCTTCTTCTTCAACAAGGATGGTTGAGCAACTCGTAAAAGATTCGAAGGACGAAAAGGTCTGTACGTCAAATGTTTGATCTGCATCGTAAAGTACAAAAGGCCCGATATTCAGATACTTGATGCACGAATTAAAAAGCAAAAGTGAGACACTGAGGGATACAGTTGATAACAAACACTTTATCAGTTTTACTATTTCTTTTTTGAAACTAGAGTTTTTGGCCATGGGTATCGATTCTAACTAAGCCAGTATGTACGTCCTTGACCGGCTTGCTCACAAATTCGATTCCTTATTTCGTGCGTCGTCCGACCACACTTTGAAAAGAGAATAAACAGGAAAGGTGATCATAGAATTAATTTTATAGAAGCATGATATTCAAAGCTGACATATCATTGACTTGGCCGTTGAAAAGAATCATGTAGACCTTTTTGTCAAGTTTGTGGTCTTTTTCATTAGAAATGAAATGGATGAAAAAGAGGATGCCTTCACTGTTCATTCAATATCAAAAATAAAAAAAATGACTGCAAGAAGATAACTAACCATTCCGAAATGTAAGAAATAGTTTAATTATGTTGTTGTGAACGAAACACTCAATTAGATCATTCAGTAGTTATTCTATTCAGATAACCACACTTAGATATATGTAAAGGTAGAAATCTTTATTTGCTGCGACCCCGACAATCTAGCGGAAAAGAAAACGGCAACTACCGAGCCGTAAGTCGAGCATTTCAAGAATTATCTTTTCTATAATTTTTTTATAAATTTATTTTGCCTTTTTCAAAATAACAGTTTCCCTCATTCAGCTCGCTTCTTCTCGCCGCCGGAGTCGCCTTCGGTTTCCTTGTCCTCACACTGTGATAAAGTCTCACATTGTTATCCCACTCTCCAAAAATGTTTGCTCCACTCACTTTCCACGTCCTCGCTCCCGAACATGAAGAATACACCATTTTCATCCGACTTGTCTATTCAAGAGGCGATCGTTGGGGCTAACTATAAGATTAGGGAGCCTTTTTAGCCGCAGAGCGAGAGAGTGGCTGAAATGGAATTAGTTGAAGTATCAAAAGAGAAGGACAGAGTATTGACTGGAAGAATGATATTTGTGTGAGTGTATTCAGTCATAGTATGGTTTTTCAAGCTTAGACTCAAAGTTTTTTTTTCATGTTTCCTGCCCGTTAGTATACAGACTAATGAAGGCTGCCTTCATACATTCATACATAGATGGACTGATCGGCTGGGGAGAAAACTAGGTAGATTTTGCGAGTACTTTAATACAATACAATATAGCTATTATAATACAATGAAATGCGTGAAGAGTCGTGTGAGTTTATTAATAATCCACGTTCTCAATATTCATACATACATGTCAGGAGGTCCGGGGAACCGTTTCCAATAAATAGGCCATAAGTCTGGGCGTTTGATCTTAATATTGAAGAAGGCAAAGCGGTTGCTAAGCTCGCTCTAAACAACACTGAAAACATGTGGCAAGCCTTGTTCTATGCTAAATCAACCAAACAAATCCTGCAAAAAATTATGACAGAGAGACAGAAAGCGAGGAACTGAGAGAGTGAGGAGGGACAAGAACAACAGAGGAAACAGCCGGGCGAGAAGAAGCTCTGTCGACCTTTGCCTATCTCTCTCTTTTTTTTTCTTGATTCCTCAATCAAAGTGAGTGATGGAATGCAATCTTCCTGGCAACTCTGCAGCTCGTTTTATTCTTCCATCTCAGCTTTATCTTTTCGCTCCTCCTTCATCTTTACTCTCTTTATACCCGTGTCACCTGTCGTACTTCTTCTCGCCACCCTACATTAGCGGAACTGGAGTCGGGAAATGCAGCAGAATGCGGTACACACTCTTCTGTCTAGCAGTTGTTTGGCTCGAGGCTGCCGAGCTCACACAGAAGGAGCCGCCCTACGGAAAGCTCTCTGTGAATGGCACGAAGCTGGTGGGCGCCAACGGCCAACCCGTACAACTCATCGGAATGTCGCTGTTCTGGTCTCAGTGGATGGGACAGTACTTCAACAAGGATACCGTTAACGCACTCGCCTGCCAGTGGGGCTCGAATGTGGTTCGTGCCGCGATGGGCATTGAGAAAGACGGCTACCTCAGCAACAAGCAGAGGGAGCTTGCGAAGGTGCGCGCCGTCGTGGAGGCAGCCATCGAGCGGGGCATCTACGTAATCATCGACTGGCACGCCCACGAGGCGAAAAACCACAAGCAGGACGAGATTGACTTCTTCAAGCAAATGGCCACCGACTATGGCAAATACCCGCACGTGCTCTACGAGACCTTCAATGAGCCTCTCCAGGTATGTCTTTGAGGCTTTCGCTTAGCGGCTTCAGTAGACACTTTAGGTGGACTGGAACGGCGTTCTGAAGCCCTACCACAGCGAGGTACTGAATTCGATTCGCGCCTTCGACCCCGACAACGTGGTCCTGCTGGGTACACCAGGATGGTCGGGAGCCTCGGGCATCACCGCCGCCAGCAACTCTCCTCTGGCGGGTATGCTGGACCCACACTCCACTCACGTCCTATTGTAATTTAGGCCAAACCAACGTGATGTACGTGCAGCACTTCTATTCGGGTTCCCACCGCGACAACGAGCGAAATGCCTACTCGAGTGCCGCAACGAAGATCCCCGTGTTCATTTCGGAGTTTGGCATCTCCGAGGCTGACGGCGGTTCCAACGGACAGATCTACGCGGACGAGGCGAACAAATGGTTCGCAGTTCTGGACCAAAACAAGGCATCCTATCTGGCGTTGTCTATCGCAGACAAAAACGAAGCCTCAGCAGCGCTCAAGCCTGGCACCCAGACTACCCAGGTGGGCAACGACTCGCAGTTGTCGGACGCCGGCGTTTTCCTGAAGAACATGATCAAGTCGAAGAAGCTGTTCTCATGCGACGGTAACGTTCCGTCTCCTAATCCAAAGACTAACCCAGCACCGGCACCTGCACCTCCGGAGCCGTCAACTCCAACATCCTCCGCTACCAACGGAGTGTCTATCCAGGTAAAGACTACCAACTCATGGCCAGGCGGCGCACAACTCGAAATCGTTGTAACCAACAACGGCGCGTCGCAGATCTGCTCGGCGGAGCTGAAACTCCAGAAGGATGGCTCCACGTCAATTGGCAGTTTGTGGGGACTGGACAATGCCGGCGGCGACCGATACAGGACGCCCGATTATGTGAAAATCGCGAGTGGCCAGGCCCACACTGTTGGCGCGGTCATTAGTGGTTCGAAGATCCCGTCCTTCAGCGTCATCAGCACCACTATATGTGAGTTCCCACCTCATGCTCCTGCAACGGCACCAACTCCAGCGCCGACACCAGCACCGACCCCCGGAAGTGGCCCATCTTACGTAAACCAACCAATCAAGGACTCCATCTTCACATTCTACGGTGCCTCGGGACGCGGCGCCTGCGGACTCGACGTGTCCCCGTGCTCGGCGGCCGGCTCAGGCGACCTCTTTAATCCTAGCGCCCAGTGGGTGCCGTCCACTCTTCCAGACAAACGCTACATCCTCAACGACCCCATCTGCAAGAACATCTGCATTAAGGTCGAATACCAGGGCAAGACGTAAGTTTTACTCAATGTGGCTGTTCCCACTAAGCGAAACCTTTAAGCGGTGTGTTCCCGGTGGATAACAAGTGCCCCGAATGCCATAAGAACCACGTCGACCTCTCGGAGGCTGCCTTCCTCAAGATCGAGCCAAAGGGCGGCATCGTCGGCATCGCTCGCAACGCGACTCTCACATACATTTCATGCAGTTCCACCAAAATTACCAAGTGCTAATTTGGCTCAATATCCACAATCGATTTCTTGTTTATTTCCATTTGGTGGGATAAAATGAAAATTGCAGCATTACACGGGTGTAATATCACGTGGCGTAAAACTAAATGTTCGTGGTATGTTCATATATTCTGAAATCAGTATATTTTTCACTATCGTTCTTTACAAAAAAAACGTAGTGAATTATTTTCATGGTGCACTTTACTTGCTTTTTGTATAAATTTTTATAGAAAAAATTCGACGCATTTTGAGAATTACTGTAGGCATTCTCGCCATGTATCAATCATATATCCGCGAAAACAATACGATCCATCACATATCTCACCGAGCAATTTCGCTTTCAACATTGACTGTATGGATGCTAGACTAGATTAGACATTCGGCAACCGAGTACGTACATGAATGTGCGTGATCGCTGGTATACAATGTTACTAAAATAACCATTAATTTTTGCCTTCATCAAAAGAAGAAGCAGTGTTCATTTCTCTTTCTAGTGAATTTAAATAAATGCTTGTAGAAGCTTGGCATATCAACGAGTATTCGATGAAATTACAGCTGGAAGTTGTTCAATTTTCATGCCGTTATGCTGGCGTCTGCATTGTATTTGATGAACGCGCCCTAGCATTCGCAACACTAAAAAGTTTTGATAGATTGCTTAAATATGGTATGACGTTCAGTAGATTCATAACTGATTATAAGGACACTTTAATGACTCTGGAGACCTAAGGAACGAGTTAGTTAACTTTTGATATTTACACGCTAACTGCACTAGTGGAGCCGACCATCTTGGCCAGACTGCGAGGCAAGAAGACCCGGACGATGATTCGTCGGATGCGAGAGTTGAAGATGAACATGAGCACGGCCGGAGAGAGCGCGCGGTTATCGAGGAGGTAAGCGGCCAACTATGTAATTCATCACTCTTGCAATATAGGAATTGCTTTGCCTTCATGGGTCTCACTTAATTTAATTTTAAATAAGCCCTTTACGTGTGCCTAAACGAATCCTTACTTCAATAAATGTGTAGACATTAGCAGCTGTTAAGCGAGGAAAGTTCCAGAGGAGAAACTGAATGTAGCCGATGAGCAATTTTTCTCTTTATTTACAATAAATAATGAATGTATATGATGTAAATGCCTGATAAATGCACGCCGGGGTGTCGATGACACACTGAGCGAGTCCATAATAAACGAGTCTCAACTCCTTACGACTCGAGCGGCCCCCAGAGGAACGCAGCATTCGTATACGGAAAGCGGTCGCTGTATAGAAGACAAGAGACAAGGCCGTAGTAGAGATGTGTACAGTCATCATGACTTGGAACGGGTGGTACTAAATCAACAACACTCGTTCATATCTTTTTTTTTTAATGAATATTAACTAAATAAAGATCATATTTATAAATAATAAGAATAAAACTACCCAGGGCTTCTGCGAAAAGTCAGTGACTCCTCTGTAGAAAACATGATTCCCCTCTATGACAAAGTGAGTATACACAGTCGGAGTGATCCAGTTCTCCCACGTTGTTCCGAGGGCAGCTGCCAAAACAATGATCACACAGAATGGAAAGAACCGGCGCCAGAATAACTAAATAAGCATGATCATTATTATGTCATTCATACTATAGAGGAGCATGCCTACACAAAATACCTCCTGATGAGACAACTGGAAAAAGAAGACTGTCAAGCGGTTGATGGCGATGAACACGTTGATGTACTTCTGTGCCATGTTGCAAAAGAAAGTTAGCCTGAAAGAGACCAATTTAATGGCTCCGAATCATGTGCCATCCTTGGCATGGCAACGTTCTTTGAAGTAGTTCCGAAGACGATTTGTGCTCCTTGACTTGGGAAGAAGAGTCCGATAAACGGAGACAAACTAACACGGGACGCAATAAACGATGAAATTAAGAGTACTATATCCTGCAAATTATAAATGAAACGATTCGAGCGCTATTGTTCACTCTGAATGTAGAAAAAAGGATCTCACTACAATCCCGCCTAGCAAAAAGAGGTGATAGAATGTAGAGCCGCAGTCAATATTTCGCCGTTGAATAACAATGGCAATTTCTGCAATGTAGACAGCAGCGATCCACGGCGCGTACGCAAAGAAAACGAAGAACATGAGCGTGAAGCCCATTTTCTTAAAAATATAACAGTTTATGTAATGTTTTGGCCTTCTCTAATTTCGAGCCTATTTTGTATTCACCAATTTCTTGAATAGGCTTAGTATTTGGCGTTATACATTTTACTTTGCATTACATTTTCTGTATTGCCTGTCAGAGCCTGCGAATCTTAATTGATATAATGTATGCAAATAAAGCAAATTAAGAGCAGAAACAAGAAGGGGATAAAGATTGAGAGAGTCTCCTTTTTTACCGTATTCCGTGGGAAGTGTAATATCGGCCGCAGGTGTGACAAAACCATGCGCATCTGTTTAAATGGCAACGTTAAAGTAGGCGTGAACAAGAAGAAAGCATTTGAAAGTTCACCTCAAAAGAGCGATCATGTGGTTCATTCAGAGAAGCTTTTGAACTCACTCATTTCTTCTAACAGTGGGTTCGGTGTTGAACATAAATTCCCAGCGAAGTTGAAAGTTTCCCAACAATAACCTTTATTCCCAATTCGGTTTAAAAAATAAGTCTATTGGAACTCTTGATTAAAAGAGCCTCTTTATATGTCCTAGGGTGGCCATCACTCGGGCTAAAGTGTCTGAATTTGGTGACCAAAATTTGATGAGGGGAACTATGATGAACATTAGCGGTCAAATTATTTAAAAAAATTCTTGTCAATTCTTTCAATGGAAGGGAAAGTTTAAACGCCATAACTACTTTAAAGGAGGTCCGAGGCGAATAAATAGAGTCTAGTTTTTTTTCGCCTTATTTGGTCAGGTTGTACTAGAAACTTCGATTGCAAGTGTCCCGAAGTCACAAAAACCTTCGTGCCCTGAGGAAATTAACACAGTATTCTACTTTGAATTCTCGAATATTTTATTTTCCCGCCATTTTCAAAAATTTTTGGCAGAGCAACACCGTGGCCGCTGGGGCCAACCGAGTCATGCCCATGAATTGCATGCATATGGTGCGTGCAACCAACATTGGCCGGGTTTTGCTTAACTCGTAGGCTCACCTGGCAGAGGTACAAACCTAGTTTCTGGGGAGAGAGGCGATAGGCAGTAGCACCATTTCTGTTGATTCTTTACTCCGTTCTTTTTATCATTCCGTCCAAATCCGGTAGGAGTTTTTTTCCTTAAGGCCTCCTTTAAACATACTGTTTTTTTATCAGTGTTTATGTAAGTTCAAACTGCGCTGTGCAACACTTTTCCATTCAAGCCTTATTGACAACAAGCACTTGTGGATTTCATTGGATAGTCACATGAAATTCATAACCTCGATGATTGCTTTGATTTCTTGAAAATAAAATGGAAGAAAAAGATAATAAACACAATTTTCCCATGGCTACATTAACAAAACTTTCACTCCAAGGCGCCGTGGGAGAGCGACTTCTGCAAATGTAAGCAACACGACCCTTGCTCTCTACATGTCACAACTCGGTTCTGCAGTCGATGCTAAGAATCTACTTCCTGCCATTATTTTGGTGCTAGAATTATCGCTATTTATGGAAGCGAATTCCCGGCCCGCGCTCGATCATCCTCAAATTCATTCAATTGACGCCTAATCCCGGAGGCAGCGCCTGGCCTGCCGGGATAAGTTCTGCCCAATCTTCGTCGGCCACTTTGATGCTCATTTCAAACGATTTCGGAATGAGCCGTATTCGGTTCTGGGCTCGTAAAACATTCGGAAAGCTCGAATGGGGCCGAGTTCTGCTCTGGGCCCTGGAAGATCCCCCAACATCCTACAAGGGGCCGATTTTGTTTATTGACCCTGGGATCATTCCGGAAGGGGCAGTATCCGTTCCTGGTTCTTAGAGTATTCCATGAGATACTGAAAGGGACCTACATTTGCGCCTGGGAACATTCCCGCTACATTCCTGAAAAGATCGAGCCCTTTCCAAAGGCATGCAATTTTTCAGAACATCCCGGAGGCTCCTAGAACACTCCAGAAGTTCCGGAAGGGACGTTCTGCTGCCCCCAAGCCTGGGAAAATTTCAGAAGATAACGGAAGGGATGGAGTCAAGATTCTGGTTTCATCCGACATCTGAAGGTGAGAAGGAGTAAACAACCGTTGTCCACTGGGAGATTAATCTACAAATGTTATTAATCTATTTAATTTGCTGAAGTAATTTGATCACATATTTAAAAGATCCTTAGTTTTTCTCTAGTTTGTTTGCACCTGCACTAACAAACATATAAAAAGCAACTCTTGTTATATATAACAATAAAAGTAAATGTTTAAGACCTGCTGAAAAAAAAGAACTAACCTCCGGCCAGCCGCTCTCTCGCCGCGATTTGCTGCGAAATGCCCCGGGCAATCTCGTACTCTGACCAAGTGCAACCTTTACATACTTGGATACTCGTACTTATGTATGTAGTCACCACCACTTTCACAGGAGCACGTCAAGCGCGAAACTGCATGGATGTTCACGAGTTAGTTGAGTCAGTCCACTTGTCAATGGTTTATGTTTTATTTTTAAACTTTTCCTATCGAAATACTATGTGTCTTTGAGTATTTTGCTGCTTTCAGTTGCAAATCTTTTTATTAATTTCGAATAACCATAGCGAATCTTAAGGAATAAATGCAATAAAACAAGGCAAAAACAGTTATTAGCATGAATTATTAATGTAATATATTTCGAAGGGGGATCAGGCTTCAAGTGTTGTTGATTGAACGGCGTCATTATCAGCGGCCTCTCGAGGAATCAGTGCCGTAGGGCGAGTGGAGGCGAGAAGAGAAGAGTCGTTATCCTTCTGTTCTTCGCCAATCTCGCTTCTTCCTTCGTCAGCGACAACTACAACAGCTTCTGGCGTTGTTGTCTTCGTATTCTTCTCATCGGCAAACGGTCGAGGAGGACCGAAGATGCCTGGAATCATTTTTACCTTGAAATTTATAATGCTTCTTTTTTCGCCTACCTGACAAGAATCCGTTGTTCATGCCGCCCTGGTTCCCGAACGGAAAGCCACCGTTTCCGTAGCCGAGACCATACGGACTTCCGTAGGGCGACACTTGAGGTCCGTATGGCGACTGGCCAAACTGGCCGAGACCATTTAGGCCATTGAGATTGCCAGCAAAGGGAATACCACCAAATCCATTATAACTCCCCGGAAAAAAGTTGCCGTTGTTTCCGTTAAAGCCATCAATAGCTCCCGGGAAGATGTTTCCGTTGCTGCTGAATCCGTTATTTCCAAGTGGCTGTGGAAGCACG
The DNA here is from genome assembly GCA_945643635.1 of Allodiplogaster sudhausi. Taxonomy (NCBI): domain Eukaryota; kingdom Metazoa; phylum Nematoda; class Chromadorea; order Rhabditida; family Diplogasteridae; genus Allodiplogaster; species Allodiplogaster sudhausi. The sequence goes on from CALZFC010000349.1 coordinate 1,869,003, forward strand.
AAGCCTGGAGGCAGACCAAGTCCGGCGATCCCCGGAAGTCCTGAGGGAAGTCCAAGTCCTGCTCCAAATACGGGGAGATTGTTCCGTTGACTCGGTGCTTGCAGGGCACCCTGCTGTTCCTCACTGCCGAAAAGACTTCTTCGGATTCGTCGGCCATTCTTGTTGCCACTGAAGACATTCATCGCACACTGTAGCGAAATGGCGATGAGGAATCGCTTCACGTCGTCATCTTGAGACTTGAACACCGTTTGTATCTTCTTTTGCGCCTCTGCCGAGTTTAGACCCTCGTCCTCGTAGATTGATGAGAGCTGAAAAGAAAGAGTCATTTTCAATACGATTTTTTTTTGTTGACCTCAGCAAACGCCGCAGGCAGCTTCTGAATGGCTGCAAGAATCGACGATTTTCGCTTCTCGGCGGCAGACTTTGAGCGTTCGTCAAACTCCAGAAACTCGTCCTAGGGCAAACAATTGTTTACTTTTTAATTTCATGAACAAATATGTTCGAACTATTACGACCTTTGAGGGAATGTAAAAATTTAATTGTATAAAACAATCTCTGACCGTAACATTATTACGTTCGGCCCACTCGATAAGAGAAGTTCTCGTTTCGCGGCGGCTCGACGATTGATTCGCAGTAATCGAGAAAAATTCCTTGCGCGCCTCTTGGTCAAGCTCGGCGAGGAACTTGGGCTGGAGGAGAAGCCCGAACGGTGAGGGATGATGAGGGAGAGCTAAATAGCAGAATGAGTATGAAACAATCAATATACTCGTTCACCTACTATTATTTATTAAGTATGAATAAAAGAAATTTAAAATATAAATAAAAGGAATAAAGAATCATTCTATACTCTTCTCTAACATTTCATTGCGCAAGCGCCTGAGGCGGCGAGGAAAAGAAGGAAGGTGGAGGTCATGACGGCGACAGCTCGGAGTCAAGAAGAAGCTCGGAGCGAAAGAGTAAAAAGAGAAGAAGCTGTGCCGGAACTGTCGATGAAGCGACTCGGTGTGCTTATATATGGCGTCAAGTCGGTTCATAAAGAGTGTCTCAAGTCAAAGTTCCTCACAATCAGAGGCAGCAATCCAGACTCTTTGTCTCTTGCTTGTCCACCTGCACGCCAAAGGTGCTAGGCTGTGACCTTCTCCGCTGCAATGTCATCGAACCGGAGACAAAAGGGCTAAGAGGATATATAAACTGATCCAGTACCAGCATCTGCTTGACCCTCTCATTGTCTTGCTCTTTCTACACATGCTCTCCGACAGGGCCACCATGGTCGTCTCTCTTCTCCTTCTGGCCACTTATGCCGAATCCAGAAGGAAAGGTTCGACAGCAAAAATACATCATCTGTTAAGGGATTCAAAAAATCAGTCTTGAATTCGCGCCTATTTGCCTGACCGAAGGGTCCGAGACAGCATGTGATTTTGAGAGACGCGACTACTATGATAAGGGAAATTGAAAAAAGAGTACGGTTGACTTTCGTGCTCGTAAGATTAATGTGTTTCGATGAGTTTTCGGCCAAGACTTAAATCTTAGTTGACGACAATAGAATTTGTGAATTTTTTTGTAATTGTTTTCAATATCATAATTCTACATAGAAAAATTAGTATTAAAAAAAGAGCAAAGAGCATCTTCGGACCTTCTCTCCATTTTACAGACGAGAAGAAGACAACGACACCAGCATCGGCTGCCGCTGGCGAAGGAAGTATCAAGAGCGGAAGCGAGATTGGCGAAGAGGAGAACGATGACGGATCCTCAAGTCTCGCTTCCAATCTCCCTACGGCAACGACCCTGTCAAATATTTTGGGAAACATTTGTTATTGGCTATATCAGGAATGAGAGTAACCTATGGGACTAGTCGACTTATTCAGTCCATCAGCATTCGCTACTTAATATTGTAATTTTTGCCCTTCTTCTGGGAACATTTTTATCATTGTTTTGACCCCGTCTCGGTCCCTGGTGCCTCTGTTCTTTCCACTGTAAGACGCGAGTCCACACAAAAAGCAAGGTACTACATATCAGGGCAGTAAGTGCAACTTTACAATCCGCTGCAGTCAAACAGTTTTCAAGCTAAATATATCAACGAATATACGTATTACTTCATTATCGATAGTCAACCACTTTCTTCACACGTAAGGAGTTGAAGCCCTGAAGACGGTTATGGCAAATGAATTATTGCGGGAATGTAAAAACTCAATCACCAATGACAGGATTCATAGATGTTCTGCCAAGAAAACGAGGAATCGTTGACCAATAAGTAATATTGAATTGATTTATTTGCTGAAAAAAAGGGGGAGTAGGTCTCATCCTCGCCTGCTTTATCGCAGGTCGCGCAAATCCGATCAGCGAAAAAGGCGTGTGAGAGCGAAAAGAGCAGCGGCAATTTCAAATTAGATGATCGCCCACGTTTAGACTTCCAATTGATCAAAAATTGAGGAGGTATCTGACCATGAGTGAGCAGAATCCAACTGTACAAACAAATAATGCTATGTTTTCCCCCTGAACGCAAGTATAGTTTCGTTAACTTTTTTTTAATGAGCAGGCTAGGAAATTTAGAGCCGAGCTAACCATCTGCGAGGCTCCCAAGAGATCGTTCATGCATAATTTAGATTAGAGAACTGGATGTACAGGTAAATTAATCTGACCACAACAAATAACAATAATAAAAACAAGTAAGATGAAGACACTCGGTGAAAACACATACATATTGTCAGTCCGGGTCAGCAAACATGGAAGAAGCCTTGATCAAGATATAAAATATGTTGCGGGCAATCTTCAACAGCCTGGAAGCATGTCATTGGCTTGGCTTCTTTCATTCAGCCGACTTCCCTTTAACAAATATTTCGTTGCATTACCATTTTGTGACTTTGATCTTCAAATATTCAAGCAACGGATTTGTTGACTCGAAAGCAAGGCTGCTTTCAAAAGGGCTGGCTTTCCGCCCTCGGTTTGATCAGCCTGTCCGCGTTTGCCTTTTCCCTTTCCAGCTCAAACTCTTCTTCCTCGTGCCACGAACAGACAGAACGGATCCATATAAAGGTGAAAAGATGGGAAGCAAGTTGAATCTACTTCTGCTTCTCGTCCTACGACACGTTCCACTTTTGTTCTTCTCTCTTCCTGCTTTAAAATTTTGCACAGCCTTTTTAGAGTGATGTTAGTATTTAAAAATAAGGTTTTTTTTTAGCATTGTTGACAGCTTTAATAAATATATAATTATTTCTTATTTATGTGTAAAAACAATATATACATACCTAGAGTAACCTCGACGATGCACGCGCTCTCGCTCACCGTTCTGTGCATCCTCGCAGCGCTCGTCGCCAGCCAGGTCGTCGATGAGAACACTGCTGATGCTCGGAAGAATCCAGGTCGTTGACTAATTCATTAGAGATCAATACAATTGCAATAATCCTGGCTAGTTCATCTCTTGACTATTCAAAGACTTTTCTCTTGCATATCAAACCTGCAAGACATGCTCAATTTTTGTTCACTGACTTTCATGATAATCCATTATCCTAGAAAGTCATCGATTGCTATCAAAATTCTTCTCATCTCGTTTATAGCCACTTTATTTCTTAATTAGTTTGAACAGCTGTTGTACTTCAGTGCTAGTTCAGCCCGCTCCAGTGGTGCCTGCAGCGGAATGCAACGACCAACATCCCAAGTAAACGATTGTTTGTTTAATTAGCATCAAAATGTTGTTCCATATTACCATATTTTTCGAAATTGGCGTAAGGCTATTTGTGTTGTTCAACCCTCGCGACACTGGAGCTGCTACTACGGGAGGTGTTAATACAATATATGGTGTGTCAAATGTTCGAAAGGGAAGCTTGAAGTATCGGAGAAGCTTCAAAAAGGTGGGCCACAAGTTGGGAAGATCGGATTGAAACTTCAGATGATTGATTTGTACTACATGTAATTTTTTTATCCAAAAGTTCCTCCAGTACACACTGCATCTTTCAGTTGCCGTTCTTGGATAAGCAATGATTACTGTTTCAGTTGCTTCTTTTGGAAAAAACAGTGGCTTCTGCACATCAAACCAGTACGCGTGGGACATCAAGAAGACGTATTGCGCGAAGACATGCAATCTTTGCTCCTGAGTTCTCAAGTATCTTTATCTACATTCACGTTCGCAGGACTTGTTCGAAATAAGATATGCCTTTGTTCTTATCAATAAAGCACATCTGACCTGTATATGTGTTGCAAAATAATACACCGCAGCTGAAAATTCAAATCTACAGTCGACACTCAAACTCTTACAGTTGTGATGTGATGAAAATTAAACAACTTATTCATTGCTGAATTTGTAGCATCCCCCTTTTTTGAAGTACATCCGATACTGAAATTTTCGCCCACTTTCGTCAACATTGGAGCACCCAATATAGGTACATAGTTGAAAGTTTCGTGCGAAAAATTTCATTTTATCCAATTGTTTATTTGTATTATAACTAATCTACACTTTATACTTTTCTGATGGTACAAGCAAGCGATGGGCATGCGGCGATTCCGCAGAACTCGTAAAATTTTCCTACATTTCCCTAAAAAAAACATTCTTTTTGAGGTACAAAAATGAATATTATTTCAGTCGCCGTCAAGAGAAGTGCAGTACTGCGATGAATACGACGAAAGTAGAGAGCGAAGAGCAGGATCGAAGCAAAAGGCTGTCGGTGTCACATGTTTTCATCGAAATTTGTGTGTATAGGTATATATAAATATGTATGTGTAAGTATGCATGTACGTGTTTCGATGCTTTCATCTTTTTATTACTTCCATAAATAACAGCGAAAAATTAAGCAGTGATTGCAAAAAAGCAGCCAGAACAGTTAATACAACGAATTATTAACGTAATAGTTTTCGAAGGTTAATCAAGCTTCAAGCGTTTTTGATTGAATGGCGTCATTTTCAGCGGCCTCTTGTGGGATCGGCGCTATTGGAAGGATGGAAGCGAGTGGGGACGACTCGTCATCTTTCTGTTCTTCGCCAATCTCGCTTCTTCCTTCGTCAGCGACGACAACAACAGCTTCTGGCGTGGTTGTCTTCGTATTCTTCTCATCAGCAAACGGGTGAGGAGGACCGAAGATGCCTGGAATCATTTTTACCTTGAAATTTATAATGCTTCTTTTTTCGCCTACCTGACAAGAATCCGTTGTTCATGCCGCCCTGGTTCCCGAACGGAAAGCCACCGTATCCATAGCCGAATCCATATGGATTTCCGTACGGAGAAACTTGAGGCCCGTACGGCGACTGGCCAAACTGGCCGAGACCATTTAGGCCATAGAGATTGCCAGCAAAGGGACTGCCACCAAATCCATTGTAAGTCCCTGGGAAAAAGTTGCCATTGTTCCCGTTAAAGCTATCAACAGCTGCCGGGAAGACGTTTCCGTTGAATCCGTTATTTCCAAGTGGCTGGGGAAGCACGAAGCCTGGAGGGAAACCAAGTCCGGTGTTCCCCGGAATTCCTGAGGGAAGTCCAAGACGGGCTCCGAATCCGGGGAGATTGTTCCGTTGACTCGGTGCTTGGAGGGCACCCTGCTGTTCCTCACTGCCAAAAAGACTTCTACTTCTGCGGATTCGTCGGGGTTCCATGCCATTCTTGCTGCCACTGAAGGCATTCATGGCATACGGAAGTGAAATGGCGATGAGGAATCGCTTGACGTCGTCATCGTGAGACTTGAACGATGTCTGGATTTTCTTTTGCGCCTCTGCCGAAGACAAACTCTCGTCCTCGCAGATTGAAGAGAGCTAAAAAGAAAAGGGGTACTTTCAATTATTATTATTTTATAAAAGAAGAAAGTAATTAAATGAATTCTGTTTAAAAAAAATCATTTAATAAAATGCAGATATATATTTTTTATTCGACCTCAGCAAATGCTGCTGGCAATTTCTGAATAGCTGCAACAATCGACGCCTTTCGCTTCTCTGCGGCAGACTTTGAGCGTTCGTTAAACTCCAGAAACGCGTCCTAGAACACGAAAATTATGTTGTTACTTTTTAATTCCATTTTAGTTTCTAAAACTTAATTAAGGAACATCCGAATTCAAACTATTAATCGAAATATTAACTCCCTTTGAGAGCGCGTACGATAAAATGTGAAAAATTCTGACCGTTACGTTATTACGCTCGGCCCAATCAATCAGATAATTTCTCGTTTCGCGGCGGCTCGACGATTGATTCGCTGTAATCGAGAAGAATTCCCTGCGCGCCTCCTGGTCAAGGTCGGCGAGGAACTTGGGCTGGAGGAGAAGCCCGAATGGTGAAGGATGATGAGGGAGAGCTAAATGGCAGAATGAGAATGAAATAATCAATATACTGGTTCACCTAGTATTATTTATTAAGTATGAATAAAAGAAATTCAAAATTCAAATCAAAGGAATAAAGAATCATTCTAGACTCTTCTCTAACATTTCATTGCGCAAGCGCTTGAGGCGGCGAGGAAAAGAAGGAAAGTAGAAGTCATGTAGGAGATAGTTCAGAGTCAAGAAGAAGCTCGGAGCTGGGAAGAAGAAGAAGCTGTGCCCGTGCTGTAGATGAAGCGAATTGGTGTGCTTATATATGGCCTCAAGTCGGGTCATAAAAAGGGGCTCAAGTCAAAGTTTCCCAGAGGCGTCAATCCAGACTCTTTGTCTCTTGCTTGCACACCTGCACGCCAAAGGGTGCTAGGCTGTGACCTTCACACAGTAATCTCGTGGTAGGTAGTCGGAACGGAGACAAAGGACCGAAAGGGATATATAAACGGATCCTGTGGACATTACAAGCAGCATCAACTTCACCCTCTCATCATCCCTAGCTCTCTTCCAATACATCCTCTATCCGACATGACCCGCATGGTCATCGCTCTCCTCCTCCTTGCCGCGTGTATCGTATGCGGAAGGAAAGGTTTGTCATCCTCAATAAATAGTCTCTAAAATTAAAGGAACCTAAAACACAATTTTGAATTCGCGCCTTTTTCCCTGACACAAAGGCGAGGTTAATTGAATAATTGTATTTCGATGAGTTTTCGGCAAAGTATTAAATGTTCTGTTAAAACTTTTGGCCCAAGGAACTCGTTAAAACGGAAAGTTTAATTACAATTGAATAAATTACTTTTCAGCATCCCCTTCCGCGGGCCTCTTTCCAAAGTTCCTGAGTGAGCTGCAACGAGAAGCGCGCAAAGAATTCTTCACGATTTCCTCAAACCAATCTGCGAGCCGAGGAGAGACGAGATCTTCTCTCCACGATTGGGCCGAACGCAATAATGTCACGGTTAGCGAAATTCCTTTGTAAGCAACTACAACAAAATACAACAATATATTTATGTACATATGTTCAATGAAGCTGAACATTTTTCTCTAATGCACTGCTGCTGTAAATAGAAATGAACGAGTATTTCAATATCTAGGACGAATTTCTGGAGTTTGACGAACGCACAAAGGCTGCCGCTGTCGAACGTAAGTCTGCGATACTTTCGGCTATTCGCCAGCTGCCATCAGCGTACGCTGAGGTTTCCTATGTACACATTGATCTGTCCCCCCTCGTTTGTTTGTTTATATCCGCACCTTTTTCTGTTGAAGAGACAGAATGTAGGCTTGTTGGCTTCCAAACTATCTGCCCTTAAACCCTTTGCATTACATCGATGATATCGGCCTATTTTCAGCTTTCCACCATTTACGAAGACGAGACACTGAGCTCTTCAGAAGCCCAAAAGAAGATTACGACCGCTTTCAAGTCTTACGACGACGACATCAAGCGGTTCCTTATCGCCATTTCGCTCCCGAAAGTGATGGTCTTCGGAGGCATCAAACCAGCCAAGGAGACCCAACGAGTCCGACGAAGTGGAGTTTTTGGCAGCGACGAATTCGGAGTCTTCAAGGCACGCAAGAGTATTCCTGGTTTTGGATTTGGTTCGGGGCAACTTCAGGGCAGTCCGGGCAATGGACTGCCATCCGGCTTCGTTGTTCCCCAATCAGTCACCGGTAATGGATTCGGTGGTAACGTATTCGGAGTAAACGGCGGAAGCATCTTCCCGGGAGCCGGCAACGGATTCGGCGCTAACCCTTTTAACGGCATCTTTAACATTCTCAACGGTCTCGGCCTCGCTGGCCAGTCCCCGTATGGGCCGCAGGTGTCTCCGTTCGGAAGTACATACGGAATCTTCAACGGGTTCGGCGGGTTCCCATTCGGGCTGAACCAGTGGAACAGCGGATTCCTTTCAGGTACGGCAGAAGTTGACTACACTTGAATTTGTCATCTTTTTTGTAAAGGTTTTCGATATCACATTTCTCTTAGAAGCATTATTGATTAAGACAATTCCCCCTTATTCCAGGCATCTTCGGTCCTCCTCGCCCGTTTGCCGACGAGAAGAAGACGACAACGCCAGAGTCTGTCGTCACTGACGAAGGAAGCACCAAGAGCGTAGGCGAGATTGGTCAAGGGGAGAAAGATTACGACTCGTCTCTTCTCGCTTCCACTCTTCCTACGACACCGATCCCTCAGGATGACAGCCCACTCGACACTGATGAGAACAATAATGCTATTCCTGCTGATGCTGCTTCTACTACTACTGTCGACTCTGACATTCCCGTGGAATAGAATACAGCTGATCTACCTTAATAATTTTTTTTAAATTCGATGATCTACTCTAAAAATTCTTCATTAATAATCCAGTATATATGACTTTTCCATTTTTGAGCATATGTATATAAATTATTGCTCCGAATAGTGGAGTACGTCATCATAATTATTTCGTAAAACATGTCGAAAAGCAAATTATTCTTAATCTTTGAGCTTATAATAAGAAAGCAAAGCCTCTGGAAACAAAGCTGAGTGTGTAAGGATGCAAATAAATGTACATATAAAAATACATACATACATTCAAATAATTACACGAGAACTAGTGCAGGCCACGCTCCCTCTACAAGCTGTTTGGAATCCTGTTGATTTCGCGCGCTTCAGCCGCCAGACATCGGCGAGTTACAGCTCAAGCGATGCGCTCGATTCTTCGTCGTCGAATCTGTATGGCATCATTTTATGTACGGACTATTGCGGATTACGGATTACGGATTTCTGGTATTAAATTGTTTGCGTTATTTTCCATTAAAAAAATGTTTTGCTAAAATTTCTAACAACTTACATTTTTTAAAAGAAAAAAATGTTTTGATAAAATTTCTAATTATATGTATATTTAAATAAAAGCTTTGTAAAAATTTATAATTTCATATTAAAAGATATACATTTAAAAAAGAGCGAAAACTTCTTGAGTGTCTACTTCACCATCCCGACGACTTCCTCTGCAATGTCGCGCAGCGGACGGTATTCAGGGAATTCAAGCCAGACAAACAGACCCGACGAGTCTGACGAAGTCTTTTTGGCATCAACAAATTCGGAGTCTTCAAGGCACGCAAGAGCCTGCCAGGTCTTGTCCTTGCCTCGGTGTCACTTCAGCGCAGCCCGGGCTATGGACTGCCATCTGGCTTCGTTGTTCCACAATCAGTCGCTTGTAATGGATTCGGCCCTAGCGGAGTCTCTGGAAACGCCGGAAACATCTTTCCAGGAGCCGGCAACGGATTTGGTGGTAACACTTTTGGCGGCATCTTTAACCTTCCGAATGGTCTCCGTCTCACTGGGCCGTCCCTGTACGGCCGCAGGTGTCTCGGATCTTCAACGGATTCGGCGGATACCCATTCGGGCTGAACTTTTATTTTTTTAAACGGTTTTCGAAATCATAATTTTTCTTTTGAAATTATTGATAACAACAATTCCAGGCATCTTCTGTCCTCCTCGCCCCTTTGCCGACGAGAAGAGAAGACGACACCAGAATCCGTCGTAGCCGACGAAATAAGCACCAAGAGGATTGACGAGAAACAAAAAGATGAAGGCCCGTCAAGTCTCGCTTCCACTCTTCCTACGACACTGGTCCCTCTAGAAGGCAGCCCCACTCGACAGAGAGAATACTTCTGCTGCTGCCGCGGTCGACTCTAGCATTTTAGGTGAATAGAGCAGACTCGTCATTCTTTCCTTTCATACTCTACAATGATAATTAATTGTTTTTATTAATAAGCACGAGATTTGTTCTTGGATTTCGCTTCTTTTGAGCTTACAAAAATTATTGAGCCGAAAGGAGGAGTATGCCACAATAATTAAATTGAACACTGTGTCGAGGCAAATGTATGTATATCCTTTCTGACTAGGCATGAAAGGACAGGAAACTCACTGGAAGAAAGAACAAAGCAAGCAAATAGTTATGCATTCTGCATTACTTGCTTTCACTCTCTCTCTCCCTCTCTCTCTCTATCTCTCTCTCTTTCTTTCTGTTTCCAAATATTCTGTCTCTCTTTCTCTCTGTTTCTCTCCATATTACTCTATCTGTCTGTCTTTCTCTCTTTCACTCCCTCTCTCTATCTCTCTGTGCCCCTTTCAGTTCCTTCAATGCTTCCTGTATCTTTCGTTATCAAGTAGATCCAAAGCAGTTCGATCGTTCAAGTTTCTTCTCTCTGAATGTATCTCTGCCTCTCCACTCTCCGTTTCTCTCTCACTCATTCTTGTCCATTTTCTCTCTTATCTATTTACTCCCAAGCCTTTTGTAGGAATCTTCATTGCTGACAATGTTCACTCATTCTTCACTTTCAGCCTGTGCAAGATAGTGCTCGATAATACCAATCCTTTGTACAATCTATCTAATTCACTAACACTTTTTCTCTCTCCCCCTTGGCGTTTTCGTCATGTGTCTGACTCTCTGTCTCTCTTTCTCTTGCTGAAACTCTACTTCGCTCCATCCATCTTTTTTTTTCTCTCTCTCTCCCTGTCTCTCTCTTGCTGACCCTCCTTCTTCTTCCAATTACGCATCGAGGAATTTTTTATCAGACTTGCATTTAAACGAGTTGAATAAGGGGCAAATGTTGTTGAAGCTAATCATTAAACTATCAAAATTATCACAACATGTACTGTATTCAAAGAAAACATATGCATAAAACGGGTAGAAATCTGTGGAATAGTATAATAAAAAGGAAATCCCAACGGCCTCCCCAAATTCACCAAATATTTCAATGATATTTAAGTTATTGTGACCTCAAGGTAGTAGATAGCTTTTTTCAAGTTTGCCAGGAAGGCAGGCTGATTTAGGCATTGTCGTCCGCGTCAATCGTTCCCATCCTTGCACGTCTCACATAACTGCGTTACATGCAAACATTAAGCGAAGCTAAATCAAGAAAGCTTTGATACTTTCAAAACCATGGCGTCTAATCCGATGTCTCAGGTTACTGTTACCAACGCAATTTTCGGATAGCACTGTTGAAATGACACGAACCCGTCTTCGTCGACGAAAACCGAACGATTGCAGTCGATTGGGAATGATATGCACGCTTCGAACCCTGATGATGCATTAGAAAATAAGAACAAAGACATTACATTTTCTGAAATAAACTTTTTCTGAAACAACATTATTTGATTCGAGATTGTTTCATGAATTGTTTGAAACACATAATTGCTTTTAAGATTTTGTTTGACGAATCAAACATTTCATTTTAATGAGGAAGCACACGAACCAGCCCGTGTTAATTGCTTGGTTTGTTTTACCCGAAACAAAAGGAGAGATGAAGAGCGCTATTAAATGGAGCTTTAGAAACAGCATTTAAGCCACTATTCTTATCATTGAAATGTAGTAAGAAAAAAGAGTGATCAAAAAAGCAAAAGCAAGTTTTGTAACAATAATATCGTGACACACACTCACAGCCAACGAATCAGACACCTTGTTTTAATTGTTTGTAATATCAAAAAAAATTGTTGTAACGAAATTGATTTAAATGTCATACAACCTGTGATTGTTGGTTATATCAACCAATATTGTTTTAGTACAAAACTGAAAGATTATTCTTAAATGAAATTGTTTGATTTCTTCTCTTTTTTTGTTTGGCAGTGCTTTTATAAAAGCTTTAGCACTTTTCGTTATAAGCGAAACAACTAAACGAACGTCCGTTGATGGGCGACTTCAGGAATATTGACACGTACTTCACTTCGGCATGGCCCGGTCTGAACTTCCAGTGTGATTGAAATGAGTCAGATGATATGCTCGAATACTTATTACATGAAACATTAATTATTGTAGTTTCTCATAAAGTAATGGAATAGCTCTAATTGTAAGTATTTTTTCATGTAAAAATTTCTAGGTTTTCGTTTTAGTTTGCATTGAAATTGAAGTTCGAATATTTATTATACTTTTTGTTTCGTGAGATTGTTAATCTAATGATTTGAAATATGAAAAGTGTTTGTTTATTATTTTTTTTATTCAATGAAAATTAGGTAAATTTAAACAGTGTAAAGGTTTCGTTGCTCCTAACGTGAACAGTAAATAAGATCCATGTTCGATAGCAGTAAATCCCAGCCAACTTGCTTTGCGCACCAACTCGGTTTTGTATTCATCGCCAGCCTTGATTTTGGCAAGTGCCTCTCTCAATTCTAGAACCTGAAATATTAATGAATCCATGCAAGTCGAAAAAAGTGAACAACATACAAGTGATTCACTTCTTTTGATATCGAGGGCGATGTTAACGAAAATGTCGTCTCTGAAAAATCACAATATATTGAGTTGCACAAAAGAGCAAATGACTCACTTGGTTCGATTCTTGACGTGATTCTTGCCTGGGCAAAACGCATGCGAAAAGAGGTTGCTCATTTTGCACTCGCAGGAGAATGACTAGTGACATAAGATTCATTTTGACCATGCACAGTGGCAGAAACAATTAACATTCTCCATCCTTTTCTTTATCCGGGAGGCACCCTCAGTACTTCACGAGAATTTGCGATAGATAGGCGACTAGCTGCGTACTGTTCGGACGATGCCTTCCGGACAAGGAAAGGGACGAACAAAATGAGCATTTAAGAGCGGCAAAATGCGAATGATTAGTAATATTTATAGATCCTAAACTTTGACATTCAAAATAGAGATAGTATTAACAGATCGGTTTCCACTTTCTTCTTGGAAATATTAACAGCAATAGCAATTTTATCAATGAACATGTTTTAACAAAAACTTAAAATTAAACAGAAAAGGAAATTTAGTACATCACGGGAATGTTTTCTCATTGTTTCTCTAATCAACATTGTGTTGACAAATTGTAAGCGGGATCGACGATGAGCTGGGAATTCTTTTTTTTTAAGCATCTCTGTTTTCTCACCATTACTTGTGATAAATTTATAACTCTATTAATTTATTTAAGGATGCAAAGAAACAATCATATTAAATTGTTGGTATCTCTCCGGTATCGAGCGCTAAAATATGCTTGAAATTGAGCGAGGAACCTTTAAGTGTTAAAACGTTTTGAAGGGAAATTGATTCATGCATGAAAGTTCTTTTTGTTAATATGTGAATAAAGTCAAATACAAGAAACTGTAACCGCACTTTAAAGAGACATTAAAGATTTTCACGATTTCATCACTACCTGACTTTCTTCATGAATTTATGAAAATTGTTATTTACCTAATTGGCTCAACTAGTATATTGCACGTCAATTACTGTATTTTCTCTATTAGTACTACCTCCTTTATTAGAACCACACTCTATAATAGAATCCCCTTTGATCTTTGAAAAATAGTACTCCTCCCGGTAATTTAACCTCCCCCTCCTCCTCCAATGGTGCCCCCATTACAGACTTCATCTCGAGATATACCTAGAATGGAACCTAGAGGCATGATCTCCGGTAAAACACATATTCCAGTGATGATTCTATTGAATTCGAGCTATGATTCTTTTTTTGAGAATAAAACGTTGTTATAAATTCAAAAAGAAGCGTTGGAGAAGCGAATAAAGTGTCCTAGAAGCATAAAATAAGGGGCAAATGTTGTGAGTGCGAGAGCCAAAAGAAATGAGACACCATGCGAATGATCGATTGTTATGTGCTGGGAAAACTGGACACAACTCTAGTCGTATGGCGCTCTTCGCGATTGGCACGTTCTCCAATCGTGATAACGCTTTTGTGAGTCAGTGGTCGCTACAATTTTGCTCTCCATTTTCTTGCTCTCATGGATGGACTGTTATGTAGAAAGGGATAAGGTAGTACAGTGATAAGAACCGTGAGAAGTAGAGGATTGAGACAATGAGACGACTTCTATTTGCTCCTGACTCTATGGAGAATAAATCGAAGAAAATGTACATACATAGCACTGGAGGCAATACTCAATATCTGTTTTGCTATCGAGACGCTCTCCGATAGCCCGCGCTCTAATATTTTGCGCAATGCCTCAGCCTTTTCCGATTTGAGCGCTAGGATTGCGCAATCGCCCACAGCCGCAGCAGCTGTTTTCCCGCTCCAGTGTAGCGCCAGGGAATTGTGCCATGAAGTGCACTTTGCCGAGATGTTTCCGGTCATAGAACCAAGTGATGTGGTGATGAAGGCATATGAATTCCATGATGTACATATGTATAGAGAGGAAACATCGCTAAATAGATGGTTCGAGTATGAAATTGATAAGTCAGGATGACATCCATATAGTTTTTAATTATTGTTTCATCCAACCATCAACTAGATTCTTTTGCCTATTATTTCATTGTTTTACCATAATTTCTCTCGGAATAAGAAGTTAAATTCTTGTTGTAACATAAAATAAACCACTTCGTTAGATTCAGCACGTGATTCTTTTCATAAAAGCTCCTTATCAAAATTTCATAAAAATATCATCTTCTTTTTTTGACTTTTTAAAGGAATTCAGGGCACTTTTTCGGTACTCCAGCCGAATAGCAAATAGTGACTGCCTCTCTATTTAAGAGTACCGAAAAAAGTGCCCTGGAGGCCGTTGAAAAGTCAATATTTTGTGGGGACATTTCTGCGGCTTTTGTTGCTCTCGGATTGAACTTATTACCACATGTCATATGTCATTCGATAGGTTTCGCGAAGACGAGCAACTATGCCATACATCACGTTATGATGTATAGATTGTTTGACCTACTTTTTAGAGTTCGAATATTTTGGCCACTTATTTGGCCTCGCCGCCAATTTACGCTTTTTGGCGGATATATTTATTTCGATAGAGCGCAAAATAGCTATCGGTTGATAGGTCAACCTTTAAGATTGGTTTTGGCATTTTCCAGAAATGAATTTTATAATGTCTTTTTGGCCAATTGCTTGTGCACGTCGAATGTGGGGCGCAGGTTCGAAGCCGCGTGCGTGCAAAAAGTTTTGCGGGCTTTTACCACGGGACATCTGCAAAATAAACATCGGTTCTGACCTTTGTGTGCTTCGTGTAGCAGAATGATGTGTTGGATGGGTAAGAAACATTAAGATTGCACGAAAAGTTGGAAAATGCGGATCTGTCAGTTTTGACGCGACCGCCGGAGGAAAATCGATACTGTCATTGATAGGGACGCCCTATCCAGATGTAATGGATATATGTTGTATAGAATTTTGTCGCGTACTGAATAGTAATATCCGCATTCTGTTCTCACTGAAAACATTGAAAATACGCGATTCGAATAGTTTTAGGTCATTTTCTGACAATGGCTGAAAAATCGAAAAATGCGTTTTTTTCATGGAAGATGATAATTTTATGAAATTTTGATATGGAGCTTTTTTGAAAAGAAGCACGTGCTGAATCGAATGAAATGGTTCATTTTATGTTACAACAATAATTTAACTTCTTTTTTTACGCATTCCTTGAATCCTACATATCCGAGGCACTCTTATTTGAGCCTATTTGTTACCCCTTTAGGGTAGTACACACGAAGCGAAAAGAATATATGTTATACAGTTTTTAATGCTCTTTATTTTGAGATATAACAACCACACACAAATGAGTATAAGGTACTTAACCGTCAAATTCAAATATTAAAAGTAATTTTTCGATGTGAAAATGAAATAGTTGACTGAAACACATCTGGGCAGCTTTTGTTTAGAATCCTACGGTGATGCCAATAAAAAAAAGAAAATTTAAAAATATTGATGTTAAAGAAAGTTATGGGGACTTACACTTTTCCCTTACTTTTGCATGCCCAGACAAGGAAAAAAAAATTAATAACAAAATTGACCTTCTAATTTTCTTCATAGTGCGCATGGGTACCCCAAATTAAATTTTGGATAACCAAATCAGAAATTTTCATGGAGCCCGCAGGCTCCCACTGAGGGCTCCATGATCGGAGAGAGGATCTCTTAAATTTAACAGTTGTCGCCAACTAATTTAAGAGAGGATCTCTTAAATTTAACAGTTGTCGCCAACTAAATTTCGGCCTAAAATGCTTGTCGGGGCAGAGTTGACCAGCGAGGGGTGAAATATGGTTCCATAGGCCGTGAAATTATGCCAACACATGCACGATTCACTACCGGACGCAAACCATAGAAAAATGCTTGCTTTACGATCTTGGCCAATTTCCAGGATCACATTGCTTAAACCTATCGTACTATATGATCGGCCATTTCGTGTTAGGAGTTAACGGGTTTAAGCCTCCTTTAAGAGTCAGTCTACCCTTGTGAGAGAGGGAAGAGGGAAGGAAGTGAGGAACTGCGAAGTGACGCAAGCAATGAAAACGAAAAATCGACAAATTTAGTATGTACATATGTGATGACAGAATTATATATTTTTTAAATTACGATATCAAAAATATTCAACCGGTCTAGCAAGACATCCAAAAATTTGTTATAATTCCAGAAGGGCCCACAATCTTTTGCACGAAGTGTGCGTAATCGTTATCAACGCTTGCACCATGAACATGGAAGAAATCCGTTAAACTTCTCCTGCTTCACGAAACTGGGTAATTGGAATGTTGGTTTCCCCGGACACTCCGCATCACTTCCAGACTTCCACCGTAGAGTTCACGTTTCTCGACATTGCAAGTTAGCGAGAATTTGGCTGGTTCGAATTCGCAAGGCCAGCATTTTCAGATCATCCGGTATTTATTATGCAAAAGTAGAAAGTTGGAATATATTTGATTTGGTGTGTTCAGTCCTTCTCTAGCTCAGAGAAAGGTTCCATCCTCTCCGGAACCAGACATCTTGTGAAAGGAAAGAAACCAGAGAGTACACCGATGAGATTGAGGCGTGGCGTCCGCATTCATGATGTTTGTAGTAGCACAGCTACTCTCCTTCTATCACTTGAGATGTCGGAGATGAGGGGACAAGGGTTAATACGCCAGCTTTATCAAGCCGTGGCCTGGCTAGAACAGCAACCAAACAAGGAACCGACCGCTCTACACGAGCTCACAAATGGAGACTGACTCGTAAGGAGTCGCGAATGAAACGTCAGCTCAAATGCTGACGTGTAACAACAAATAACACCGAGCAATATAATACAAGCATTCATAGAATGCACAACGGTCAGGACTACAACTAGAATGCACCAGGAATAGAATACATACAACTAGAATGCACCAGGAATAGAATACATTATGTCAGGTCTGGAAACCACTTCCTCTCCCACCAAGCCTGTCTCTCCTCTGGCCTCGCTTGCTGATCGTTTCCAGAACCGCCGTAAGCGGACTCGTGAGGCTGGCGGCTCCGTAACCGAGGCCAGCGAAGATGAACTCATCCATCTGATGGCCCAGAAGCTCGACGCCCTGGTCGTCGCCCTCTCTGCCAAGGACGACGACATCAAGTCACTCTCTCTGCTGATGGCAGAAAAGGAGGAAAGAATTGCCTCTTTGGAGGCAGCCCATTTTGCATTGGTTTCGCGCGTTGACGCACTCATCTATGTTCCTCTCTCTTCTAATCATGCTGATTTGGATGTTCATATGTCTGGCTCCCCCATTCCTCCCACTCGCGGGGCTGCCTCCTCCGCCCCTGTTCCTCCATCCATCGCACCTCCTCCTCCCCCCTCCGCCACTCACATCCCTGAGGCCGCTTGGCATCCCTCCTCTGAGACAGAGGAGGAGAAAGCAGATAGAACTGAGCGACGCAGATCTGTCGTCGTGTCTGGCGTTGACTATGCTTATGGCTCCTCTACCGAACGTGTACTCTTTTATTATAATGTTGTCACGCGAATGCTCGATTTTCTTGATATTTCTGCGGTCCCCGTAGCGGTCTACCCCCTCCCCTCTCGCGGCTCCCGCACCGCTTTGCTTAAAGTTGTTCTCCCAAACTCCGCAGTCCAGGAGGAGATGATCAAGAAGGCTTCCCGCCTCTCTCACTCGGACGACTTCTTCCACATCTCCGTCCGTCCTTCTCTCACCCTTGCCCAAAGATGTATCAATCCCTCTGCTCCCCGTCCTCGCTTGGATATCTCCAAGTTCTTCCGCCCTCCTCGCCCTGCTCCTCAGGCCAATCGCGGCCGCCCATCCAATCATCTCCCCATTAACCCTCCACCTCAATACAGGCGTCCGGCCACTTCTCGTGCTCGTAACTCCTCTTTTGCCATCCCCCCTCTCTCCTCTATCCCTCAGCGTCTCTCTCACGTATTTGACCCCGCTGCCCTCTGTCACCATCATTCAATCAATGGCACCGCAACGCCGTCCCCCCTCCTTCTCCCTCTCCATTTAATCATTGGCAACGCAACGCCACCCTCCCTCCTCAACACCCTTTCAACCATTGGCCCCCCCTTTACCGGCACTGAGCAAAATCTTTCGCAGGCCAAATTCTTTGACACCCCTTAAAGCCACCACAGAAGTCTGTAAGATCACACTGTTCAATGCTCGTTCTATCATTAATAAGACCGCGGAACTCCTTAACGTTTTAAATGCATCTTTTAGCATTATCGCAATTGTTGAATCGTGGCTATCCTCCAAGTACCCCGACTCATTTGTTCTAGCTGGCAGCTCTAATTATAATGTTTACCGCGCGGATCGCCCTCGTCGCAAAGGGGGTGGTGTCGCTTTATTAGTGCACTCTGCCATCTCTTGCAAGAATGTCTTATCCCATTCTAGTCCAGGCTCTTTTGAGTTACTTGCCCTTGATTGTAGTTTTAATGGTTCTCTTGTTCGATTTATCACCGTCTACCGCGCTCCTTCCTCATCTGCTGAAGGTAATTCTGTCCTTATTAATTATCTACGGGATCTCTCTACGTGCGCCCATCCAGCTGTCATTTTGGGGGACTTTAATTTCCCCGACCTTTACTGGTCTCTACCCTCTCCTCTTTCGGTCGGCAGTGTCCCCCCTCAATCGAAGCTTTTCCTCGAATTTACCTCCTCCGCTTTCTTCGCCCAGCTCACTCCTGCTTTTACGTGTAATTCCCATATTCTTGACCTGATTCTTTGTAATACTCCCAATCTTCTCTCTAATGTTTCGGTTGGTCCTCCCTTCGCATCATCAGATCACAACTCCGTTTCAGCTGATCTTTCTCTCTCCTTTCCTTGTCCCAACTTCACTTATGTCAAAGATTATACTAAATGCGATTACGCTGCAGCTAATTCTTTCCTATTATCCTTTGATTTTCCTGCTGCCCACACTACACACACCTCTATAGACGCTATGTACTCTCAACTTATTTCTGCTCTCCAGGCAACTGAATCTCTCTTTGTTCCTTACAAACGAGTTAGTCTCAATGGTCAGAAACTCCCTGACCATATCCTTCGCTTGCAACGTACACGATATTCCCTCTGGCTCCAATCTCTTGCTAGCAAGTCCCCTGCCTCAGATCATAAATTTAGAATAGCTAATGACCGCTACAATAAGTCAGTTGATAAGTACTCACGTAATGTAGAGAAACATATTATTGAATCTAAGAACACATCACTATTCTTTCGTTATATTAGGAATAAGACCTCCTCTAAGCCGAAAGGCGTTGATATTCTTACCGATCCTCTTGGCAATGACTGCTTCTCTGATTTAGACAAAGCTGAACTTCTCTCGCTTACTTTCTCTAGTTCCTTCACAGCTGATAATGGCACCCTTCCCCCTCTTCCTCCATCTAGTACCCGCTCACCTTTCCATTTTATCTTTGCTAGGCATGAAATATGCCGAGCGATCGAAATCTGGTCCAATAGTTCTTGTATTACTCCGGATCATTTTAACATTAAGTTTATAAAGAACCTTGCTATACCGATTAGCGAATCTCTAGAATACATTTTTAACTTCTCACTTGCCTCCTCAACCGTGCCTAGTATTTGGAAGCATTCCATTGTTGTCCCCATAAAGAAAAAGCCACCTTTCTCTGATCCCACGAATTACAGACCAGTCTCTATCACTTGTATGTTCTCTAGACTTTTTGAGAAGCTTATTTGCCGTAAATTATCTTTGTGGTGTGACGATAATTCTATTTTGCCAGACGAACAATACGGCTTCCGTCGCAAACGTTCGATTGAATTTCAATTGCTTGATTGTCTAGAACATTGGTCACATTTCTTACATCTAGGCCATTTTACAGACGTTGTTTACTTTGACCACGCTAAAGCCTTTGATAGGGTTAGTCATCCCAAGTTAATCCATAAGCTCGTATGTCTCTCTTACCCCCCCATTATAGTTGATTGGATATCCAATTTCCTAGCTAATCGTTCTTTTTCAGTTCGTGTTGGTAAGACACTTTCGCAACCCCGTCCTGTATTAAGCGGTATCCCACAAGGCACCGTTATTGGCCCCCTCCTCTTCATCCTTTACACTGCCGACCTCCCCGCGCTTGTATCCGCTCAGGGCGCTATTGCTCGCTACTTTGCTGACGATATTAAAATATTTCAATCTTTTCCCCCCTCTACCACAAATCCGTCTCTCCAATCAGCTATTGATGTAGTCTCTCTTTGGGCCGATACATGGCAGCTTCCCCTCGCCTCTAATAAGTGCTCTGTCTTACACATCGGTAACAGTAACCCGCGCATTTCTTACAAGCTTAACGGTATTCCTCTCTCTTCCGTCGATTCTATCCGCGATTTAGGTATCATTATCGACTCTCGTTTGGCCTTTTCTCTCCACTGCAATAAAATAGCCAATTCTGCCCTCTCTAAAGCTTATCTTATCCTTCGTTCCCTTCGTACTCGTAATAAGAGCGTCCTCATATCGGCCTATACCATTTACGTTCGTTCTATACTTGAAAACTGCACAACTGTCTACTCTCCATCCCTCTTGAAAGATATCCGCGTTTTAGAGAAAGCTCAGAATTATTTTACACGTATAATTTTTCGTCGTTGCTTCGGTTGTACAGCGCTTACCGTCCCATCTAGTGAGGAAAGAAACCGCATCCTTTCCATCCCTTCTCTTAGAAAACGCCGCGAGGATTATGACTTTACTTTGGCTCGTCGCTTTATATTTGGTCATAGAAAATTGTGTCTTAAGCATCCTCATCACTTTCACTTTCGCCATTCTAGAACGCGTGGCCTTTCGTTTAAACTTGCCTATCCAACTACACGATTGAAAGTCCGTGCTCATTCCTTCTTTATTCGCTCCGCCAAGTTATTTAACTCTATTGCCAATAGCAAGTCTTCGGCTATATCGTCTTAATATTATTCTCTGTTATATTCATTTTCATTTCGTTTTAGTTTCATTTCCATTGCTAAATTTCACTTCCACGTCTCACTTCGGTGTGCGTAAATAAAGTAAGTAAGTACATGGGGATAGAACGATGGGTGGGGAGCCATCCCCTGACATGTTGAGAAGAACAGAAAGAACAAGAACGATTGACAGCACGTGAAAAAGAAAAAAATTAAGATAGAAAGAATTCTTTGCCACACACCCAAGAAATAAAAGTTTACTATATACTAATGGCGAATGAAGACAGATTAGAGACAGAGAGATGACTTTAGCATTCAAATCTTGTTTGATGTACCAACAAATGCATTTAAATATACATTTTTTAACAGAAAAAGATATACCTTTAAATAAATTGACTTAAAATCAATTTTTTTTGCCAAAAATTCATTACATAAAAGAGAGAGAGACAAATAGAATACGAGAAAGAGAGGGACAAAACGCGATGAGAGCAGAAATTCAAGTAGCAACAGCCTAATTTTTTTGAGTAGCAGTTATCGGGTATTAAATAAAATGTTTTTGTTTATCGTGCACTATGCACAGCGATAACAATTCGACAATGCAAAATAAAATTGTTATATAAATTATTAACAAATTCTAAACAATGTATTTTGTAAGTTTATTTCTGACATGTTCGAAACTACTCTTGAATCAGTGAGGCAGATATATGCTGCCAGGAGGAAAATCACATCGCGTCTATGGCGATAGGAAGCTCAAACGTGAATGACCGTATTGAATTGATACATTTGGATGTACATTCAAAAGACAACATTATATTTTTGAAAGAGATGGAGGTGAGAAAGTGGAAGATAATACAGAACTTTGAATACGAACCAACAGCAAAAATGAGATTAACTGGGCATATGTTGCAAATGAGCTCTTTGTAGTGGGCAACTGAGAGAGGAGTTCTGTGTTGTCGATATTGCACGCCAGGACTGTCTGGTCCTCTTTAACCTCCGTATTCTCATTGCTTTCTCGACGCGGCGCCTTTTCAGATCCTCTCTCTATCCCTAACTCTCTCTCTCTCTCTTATCAGTACCTCTCTCTCACTCTTTATCTATCGCTCTCCAGATTGGTGTTACATTCACTCACTTTATCAGCATTTTCGACAGCACAGCCACCTCATTCCTCAGTTGCCCGCTGCCAAGTGCTCTTTTGGATGAAGAAGACCGCCTAATGCACTGAATTATAGTCCGCGAATCTTTTTTGGAGATGCGAAGAGTATTTCTGCGCATTTTTGTTAGATAAGCTCTAATAGATCAGATATCCAGCCCGCTCTTAATATGAGGAGGTGTTACGGTGTCTCGCGACTACCGTATACTATGTTCCAAGGCGCCTTCCCCATTTTACCTTCGATATAACTTGAATCTAAGTTTGAAAATGTGTCGTAGAGGCATTGTTAAATTGACATTCTGGAAAATTGGTTGTCATAAAGTGTATTTTGACATGAGTCTGCATGATTGTCGCCTTCCAGGTAACTTGTGTCGTTTGAATGCTAATCGACTGAGATATTACTCGTGTATTCGATAGGAAGATATTGTGATTCTATGAGGATGTGGAGTTCATTGGAAGCGTCGATGTGTTCACTTATTTCTCCATCTTCCACTCTCTCTCTCTATCTCTCTCTCTCTCGCGCGCTCTCTATTTATAGTTCCTGAGAGAGATGGCGTTTCCTGTATGCGCCTTGCCCGGTCGCCACCTCTCAGCGCAGCATGTCTTTGACGCGGAGGAGTGGACGACAGGCAAGAGGAGAGGAGTGGAGGAGCTCGCGCTCAGCGGTGAGCTCATGAGGATAGTAGTGGAGGAGCTCGCGCTCATCGGTGAGCTTGTCGTCGCCCGTTGCATGATTTCACTGATGGCCGTGGAAAATGAGGTTACTCTTGCTTCCTATTCATCGGTGATACTTGTTTGGACTTAACTATTGGGTAGAAATGTTATTTTGCTTCCACTTTACTATGAAAAATAAAAATAATGTATTCGTTGAGGTTCACATCTTCGACTTGATGACGAATGTTTGGAGTGACAAAGTCATTCTGGTCAGGGGTTTTCTTTTGGAAGCAAATGTGAAGTATCTCTATTGAATATTTTGATTCACGTGTGAAATGTGATCACAATAAGTGTTGTTCTGTTAGTTAAGATGAGCTTAATACTGAATTTGTGTGATATTCCAAAAGTTGATTCTCCATTGCAGGATCGTGGTGGTCTTGCCTTAGTGCTGAAGAAGGTCAGTCACGGTTCCGATCCTGAGAGGGGGTTACAAACAGCGGCGGCCGGCTACGGCCCCCGGAGCCGGGGCTGACCTTGCAGACCGGGCCGGCGCCTGCTCTGGGGGCCGGGGGCCACGGAGAAATAAATGAATTTCATCAGAGTTGAAAAAAAAATCAGAGTTTCTCTTCCCCATAGCATTCTCGGGACGCGGCTTCATGAACACCTTGGCCAATGCGGGTTCTTTTTTTCACCGGACACTCCAAACACATTTTTCTTCTATGGAAAAGTTTGTTTGTACTTTTCTTATTTTTCACAAAATTTTATTTTCTTTGTTATAGAGAGTTTAAGGACTTGTAATTGCTCAACTGATTGCCAGGTGCTTGATGGTCTTGAGTGCATTGTGCAGGCAACTGTTCGCGACTTTGATCCGAACGGTATATTTTCATGTCAATTTGCTCTAACAATTCGCTTCTTCTTTTGCAATTGTCCTGCCTTCAGATCCACAGGTCCGCCTTCTCCGCAGAATTGTACGCCTCCACGTCTGGCGGCTTCCGGATGAGGTATCCCGCATCTTTCGCCATGAGAACAACGTATATATTGGTAAGTAATTTGACATGCTGTGATCAAAGAGACCAGTGTTGAATATGTCGGGGATTTCTCGTCCCCCCCCCCGGGCAGACACTTCTCACCTCCCCACCCCCTTGAAAGAAAAGAGACCTTGCACAACTTTGAATACATTGGTTAGCGCTGATTGCGTAGTGTGAGTTAGTTAAAAAAAACAAGCTTCAAGATTTGAACTACAAGCTATTTGTAAGCGCCATTCTTAGTCCGCCAGAGTGAGACGATTGTATTCGACTGCTCTACTTGTCAACTCAGCGGCGTTCGAGGTATTGGCACGCAACTTTTCGATTGCGACGACGATGATCCCTTCTGGGATAATGTCTCATCCCAAATGGTATGTCGTGGCTTTCCTGAATGTATTTTGCTAAATTTCTCCGACCAACTCCTTTAAGATGAAATATGAGTTGTCGACCATATGGTTGAACAAGCGAACCAGTCTCATCCCGAGTGCCAACATTGACAATATTCAAGTAGAATTCGAGGAGTCATCGGTCATCGAGTGGTGGAGCACTCGATGACCGATGACTCCTTTTCCCTTTTTCTAAGTCTTTTCTTTTCCTTGTGGTGGAGCACTCGATGACCGATGACTCCTTTTCCCTTTTTCTAAGTCTTTTCTTTTCCTTTTTCTTTTCCTTTTTTTCTTTTTCTTTTTTTTTTTTTTTTTCCTTTTCTTTTTTCATTTTTCTTTTCCTTTTCACTTTCACATTAATTTCTTCTTGGTTTTCGTCTTTTCTGTTCTTTCTTTATATCTCTCTGACTCTTCTTCTTTTGTCTTTTTCTCACTTACCTTACAATTAGAGCTGAACAAGGCCCTGTGCTTCGGGTGGCCGGGGGCAGAGAATAAGCGGCCTCGGCCCCACGATGTTGGCCCTGGCCTCGGGTGGCCGCCCTGGTTACACAACGCATTATACCTTCCTGATTTGGGCAAAATTGCCATGCATTGGGTCATCAGTAGTTCAACTTCCGTCTACTGTCATCCTAAGAAGGCTCAGGCGGCCGAGGTCGGCCCAGCCCCGTGGCCCGGGACCGGGGGCCAGCCACCCTGTGAGGGGTTACAAACAAAAACTTCTTTCTTTCTTGGGACAAAATCTCATTTATCGGGATAAAAAGGCTTCTTCTCAGGCAAAAATTCTCTTAATATTAGCAGTCCGGCCCGGTCCGGGGAGGGGGAGGGGGCTCAACACAGCGCACCTACCTACCTTGTTTAGCGCAATTCTCATTCCAGGAAAAGACATCTTTGAATCTAGAACTTGTTTAGATGGCACATCTGTGAATCTGCCTTCGCTCGAGATGACTCCAATTTCAATGATAAAGCCATCAGATTGTCATCTGGTTAGATTATCCTTTGATTTTCGCGGCTTTTTTGAGGTTGTAAAACAGCGAGTGTAAGAAAGTTTGATAATAATATAGAGCAAATATTTCGATATGTTGACTCCAAGAACAAACAAAACTATATATTCCGTTATTAGTTCTCGAATTAATTGCTGTAATTATTTAGGCGATATTATCTTTGCGAAAAACAGCTCGAAGTCGATCTGCCATATCCCGGCTCGGTACTTCGGGAAGGTCAAGAAGCTGACCGAGCTAGCAAAGGATGCCCTTTTGGCAATCATCCCAGTCGCAGAGCGGGAAAAAATCAAGAGATCTGTTCATGACATTGAAAGTTTGATCGCCAAGGTCTACAAAAAGTTCTTAATCTTAACATTATTGAGCAAATTCACGATGTAGATTTTCTTTGCTAGAAGATCTAGAGAACTTTCTGGCGCCTATTTGTATGAATTTGAGTACAAGAAACGTGGCGGAATTATTGGGTTCATGGCTGCTTAAATCGACGTGAAGAATGGCCATGTGTTCTTGCTTCTCTGATCATGTCCTTGTCAAATATTTGCAATGATGATATTCTCTATCACTTCTTCGTTGTGAGTTTCATTAATCTTTTATATCCTTTTGCCTGGAGGATCGATATATGACGCAATTTGCGAGAGAATCAAAATGGATCAAAGCGGCCATATAGCAAAAATCCTCCCAGCGCAGCGAGCACCATAATTCAAGCCTCCATAGCAAAGGAACAAGTCATTTTCCGACTTCCGGACGATCTCCAATCGATTCCTCGTATCAGAAAGCACATATAAGGAACTTTTGAGCAAAATCCATTCTGGTCGATTTTGGCCATGTCCGCGGCCTTTTTGATTCTCTCGCAAATCGCGTCATATGATTTCACTTTTAAATTACTCTTTTCTGTCATGAAAAAACTGGACACAACTCTAGTCGTATGGCGCTCTTCGCGATTGGCACGTTCTCCAATCCTGATAACGCTTTTGTGAGTCAGTGGTCGCTACAATTTTGCTCTCCATTTTCTTGCTCTCATGGATGGACTGTTATGTAGAAAGGGATAAGGTAGTACAGTGATAAGAACCGTGAGAAGTAGAGGATTGAGACAATGAGACGACTTCTATTTGCTCCTGACTCTATGGAGAATAAATCGAAGAAAATGTACATACATAGCACTGGAGGCAATACTCAATATCTGTTTTGCTATCGAGACGCTCTCCGATAGCCCGCGCTCTAATATTTTGCGCAATGCCTCGGTCTTTTGCGATTTGAGCACTAGGATTGCGCAATCGCCCACAGCCGCAGCTGTTTTCCCGCGCCAGGGAATTGTGCCATGAAGTGCACTTTGCCGAGATGTTTCCGGTCATAGAACCAAGTGATGTGGTGATGAAGGCATATGAATTCCATGATGTACATATGTATAGAGAGGAAACATCGCTAAATAGATGGTTCGAGTATGAAATTGATAAGTCAGGATGACATCCATATAGTTTTAAATTATTGTTTCATTCACCCATCGTCTAGATTCTTTTGCCTATTATTTCATTGTTTTGCCATAATTTCTCTCGGTCTTCTGGTGTGTCATTTACCATCTATATGAAAACCTGATTACTTGTGGGAATAAAAAGATGAGAAGTTTCTAAGAATGAAGGAGGAAGCTGGGGACCAGCTTTCCAAAAAAGGAGACGTCGTGGTCCGCTAAAGGGGGCGGTGCCTCACCGCGCTGCCACCCTGTAAACACAACTGCCTCAGTTGGCTGCCAAAACATCCTCCCGAGCGACCCACACCCTCGCGGCTCCCTAGTCCTTCCTTCTTCACTCTCTTCCTCTCCACCAAAAGAAGCGGAATGTGTTCGAAACATGATAATGAGTCCAGAATGGGCGGGATGGGAAGGGATGTGATAATAGGTTCAGAATAGAGTGTTGGACAAAGTGGAAAATGTACAATCATTCTACACATTCCGCGACAAGCTCGATCCTAAGGAACAGAGACGCCATGAGAGATAGCAATATGCTGGGGAGAGAGCAATATAACGCTCTCCCCGATTGGCATGTTCTCTCATCCTGATAGCTGTCACGCCACTTTCAGCAAACACTAGGCATAATATGGGCAGAGAGCATCAAGGCATTCACATTACTATCAGCTCCTATTTCAAACTCTGCAAAATTGCGACGATCTACGCCACTCACAGCGCCTGTTTCAAACAATGCATAAAATAACAAGCAGCATCATTTCTGCATGACACATCGGACAAAAGTTTCTAGATGGGCATCAATAAATGTTCCTAAATTCTAGTGTTTCATAAAAAAACACAGAGGAATTAGAGGGAAGGAGCAGAATGGAGGAGAGATCAACAACAACGGAGAAAGGAAGGGGAAAAATCGGAGGAGAGAGTCGAGGAAAGGAATAGAGAAGGAGTGAGAAAGCGGATGATCACAAACAAATGAGCAAGGGTGAGAGCACAAAAAGATGTCTCACAAAGGGTCTCACTCATAGTTCTCTGAACATCCTCGACAAACAGGTTCACCGATGATCCTCAAACAATTATCTCAAGTCACATTCAATCCGGAATAAATCTCCTTCATCAGATGACGATGCCCAAACTTTTGATAAAGATCCCAAGTGTCGCGAAATATGTAGATTCGCGACTAATTTTGTGAAGTGCACATTATTTATTTATTTATTTATCTACATCGGTTAAGATGTGACAACACTGGCAGAGTTAAAACGTGACTGGATAAAGTAATTCACGATATGAAATAAAATAGGAGAGAGAATGGCATGCAATGAGAGAGTGGAGAGACAGGAAATATATGTATGTGCGACTAGCCACTTAATTAGCGATAGGGAATGGGGGGGGGGTGGGGAAGGCATGAGCTTGATTGCAGAGGCACCTGAGCGGGGTGGAGGAATCCCCTGGGCTGTCAAGGCCTAATAAGTGTGCTTGGAGGGAAAGCACAGGCAGTATACTAAAGCAATCAGCTGAGGAACGGTAGAGTGGAGTGGGGCAGAGAATATTTCGTAGTATATTGATTCTACAGATTTGGAACTGAAACATGAAACAATTCTAGCAAAGGAAGAAAGAGTATTATATCTCTAAAATTACTAACAGAGGAGGCAGAAGTTGCAATTGGAGGCAATTTCATATAAAGACGGGCTGTGCGAATAGAGAAAGAGTTCTCTGCTAGACAGGATGTGTACGTCTGATATGAAAGTTAAATGAGGCTACTCGACCGTTACAGTGTTTGAAAACATAGAACATACTAATCGGAAGATCAACAAGACCATGCAGCAATTCGAAACAGTAAGTCAGATCAAGAACGATTCGACGAAACAAGAGAGATTTCATATTATACCTAGCTAGTCGCTCGGAATACGAAGGCAATTGATTGTGAGGAACAAAAGATTTTGTGTATCTTATATGAAGCAGACGAGAGAATGTGTGCTGAACTTGTTCTAACTTTCTAATTAAACATTTTCTAGAAGGAGACCAAACAGTGGAGGAAAATTCAAGGATCGGACGAACATAGGCATTATAACAGAATATATATAGATTAGGCAGAGATGAGCAGAAAATACGAAAAAAGGAGAACACTTTGCATAGACCTCTGCGACAGATACTTTCAATATGATCAGAGAAGGACATTAGAGGATCAATAAGAACTCCGAGATCGCGAACGTGGAAAGGAAGCAGTGACATTATATGGGAGGTAGGGGTTGTTTTTTTCCTAGGTGGAGAACTGTGCACTTTTGTGCGCGATATTGAGCTGCCATATTGAGCAGTAGGACTCGAATAGAATGGGAAGGAGGCAGACTTTTTGTATCAAAAGTAGTATGGAGTTTTACGTCATCAGCAAAAAGAGTGCATTTTACCAAGGGGAGGGTGGCAAAAATAGAGGGTAGATCGGCAAGAAAATGTTGAACAGTAACGGAGACAGTACTGCCCCTTGAGGCACTCCACTCGTAACTTCGTAGGCTTCTGAAAAAGAGTCTCGGACGCGAACTCTGAAAGTGCGACCTGAAATGAATGATGATATCCACAGTAAAAGGTTACCTCCAAACCCAAATTTTCGTAATTTATAAATAAGGCTGTATCAAACGCCTTGGCAAGGTCATAATAGAGCACATCAGTATCTAGTGTTCTAATTAAGTTTTCAGTACATTCAAGCAGATTGGTCTCAACTGAACGCTTACTGCGGAAACCGTGTTGATTTTTCGGTAAAATGTCTCGTAGTTTGCACCACCACAAAAGCATGGGACGGACGCAGCGCTCAAATACTTTGGCAGGCGCAGGTGAGAGTGTTATCGGCCAATAGTCAGAAAGGGTGGACGGCGAGGGGGTATTATTGATAGTAACGACTATTCCTTGCTTCCAGAGTGAGGGGACAGTGTCAGAAGAAAGAGAGAGATTGAATACATAGCTGAGTGGTTCAGCTAGTGATTTGCAACAACGCTTGTACACAATTTGTGGAATATTTTCAGATGAAAGCGAGAGTGAAGATTTTAGCCGACTCAACTGTTTATGAACAATTAGGGGCATAATTACAATATCAGTTAAACAGTGATCAGATTGATTGTTAGGCGACTATAAGACTGAGACAGAAAAAGTTTGAATAAGACAGAGGTGGAGAAGGGTGGGCACACAAGGCAAGTAGAGACAGATTCAGGGGAGGAAATGACAACATCAAGAATATTTTTGCCATGGGTGGGTGTCAGAACAAGTTGAGATAGGCCTAGGTCATGGACCAAATCTGTAAGAAGCTTAGACTGCGAAGAAGAGGGCGCATTGCTATTCCAATCAATTACTAAATTTATGTCACCTGCCAATACAACAGAGTATGACAGAGGACTGCTAACAAGGTGTGAAGTGTGTCAAAGAGGTTTGAGTTCTGTGCTGCAGAGGTGTTCGGGGGTCGATAGCAAAGGACAAGGCGAGTGAGAGAGGCATCAACAGGAGAGCATATATCGATAGCAAGAATATCACAGTTAGAATTTAGAGAAATTGGAACGCGAGATCAGGGATGTCCAAAACAAGGCCCGGGCCGGCCCGGCCCGGCCCGCCCTCCTTGCGGGCCGGGCCGGGCCGGGCCCGCTACCCTTGCGGGCCGGGCCGGGCCGGGCCCTTCCAACTGCGGGCCCGGCCCGGGCCGGGCCCAGGATAAAAATATTAAGGCGGGCCGGGCCCGGGCCCGTAAATTTCCACGCGGGCCGGGCCGGGCCGGGCCCACTATCCTTGCGGGCCGGGCCGGGCCTGCTTTCATGTGATAGAGAAAACATAATAGAATATTCTCGGTCATTTGGGGGTGATATTTTTAACATATTATATGTTTATTAACTAAAATTTGCATATAAATAAATATTGCATGACTAAAATACAAGTTCGGCGGTGTTTGCCACGCCGGAGAACTGTAGAATAGTTCAATTACACTCTGCCATTAGGTCCTCCATTCTAAATTCATTGTTGTAAGACAACAATTTGAATAGCAAAAAGAAAAATCACATTAATCCAAGGCAGCGCAGCAGTTTTTCGTGCTCAGATAGCATCCTGGTAAGGCCCGGGTCCAGCCCGGGCCGGGCCGGGCTGGGCCCGGGCCCATTTTTCTAAATGCGGGCCGGGCCGGGCCGGGCCTCATGGGTAAGCGGGCCGGGCCGGGCCGGGCCCTACCTTCAAAATATGGGCCCGGGCCTGCCAATTTTGCAACGGGCCGGGCCGGACCCAGGGCCCGGCCCGGGCTCGGCCCGCCTTGGACATCCCTGCGCGAGATGCATCTAGAAAAGAGGATAAGATGACTACTATACCACCGCGCTTGGCTTTTCGATCGACTCGAAATATTGAATAGGGCAGGTCAGAAGCTATTTCAGCATCAGAAAGTTTATCAGACAGCCAAGACTCAGAAATTAAAGCAATATCAGGTTTGTAGACGGACATGCAAATCAGGCAATTTGTTTACGAGGCTTCTAGAGTAAAACAAGTGTACAGAAATAGAGGGGATTCCTTGCGCATCTAGTTTCCCTGGGATGAGGATCCAGCCGGCGAGATATGCATGACTTGGCTGGACTGGGAAGCACCAGGAGCGAGCGACTGGGGGGGGACGAGAAGGCAGGGGAGTCGGCTGAGTCAGACGAACACCACCCCTGATCTCATCCTTCCTCCAGAGCTCGTCCCTGTATATGACCTCACCCGGTCCGATCTACGGAGGTCGGCGAGCTGCTTGCGCAGACTGCGCCACCGGGCCCGTTCCTCGACCGTCATGCTCTTTCGCACGTAGATGCCTTGCAACGGGCATCACCTCGCAGTAACGATGCGCCTTTCAGCGCCTGGAGGTGATGGCCACGCGTGGGGAGCGTGACCTTGAGCAATCGGGGACGGTCACCAGGTTGGCCCATCCGGAAGACCGTCTGGGCTCAGCACTCGACCCCGATCACTGCAAGGAGCTCGGCAACAGTACTCTCATCCGCCGCCTGACGAGCCTACTGAGTGAGGTTGGCAGCCCCCTCCGAGAGGTTCGCGATCGCGATGGAACGCTCCCGGAGGTGCTGTTCCACGATCAACTCACTAGCCAACGAGCCAGAGGGGAGAGGACCTTTACACTTCTAACATTCTAGCAGTTGATCTAATATATAGACATCGCCGCCGGGCATTTGTTGACAAGATTCTAATGGAATGTCTCGTTTCCGCTAGACAGTTAGACAGCTAAACGAATATCTTCACTGAGAAATACTGTTATGTAAAGTAGCAGAAGAATTTCCTCAGACGAAATATCGTGGATCAGGATGCGAAACGAAGACAAGCCCCTCCCCATAATTTCATTTAAAAGAGGATTCGATTCAGTGAATATGTGTGTCTCAAATTGTCTCCCAGTTTGCATCTACTTGCGTCCAATATCCCTTCTCTCTTTTTATTGTACTGATGTGATTTAACCGATTGCCGAAATAAACCTTGAAAACCCAAACCTTCTTCCCCTTCTTCTAACAAAAGAAAAATTACCAGTGTAAAATTGGCGAGCATTAAACAACTAAGCTACCGCTCCGCGACACCAAGAACGAACACTAAATAATATGGGAGCCTTTCAAGGCAAAGAACAACCAGTTTATTACTTGTGCAAAGAAAGAACAAGCAAACGACAAAGTAGACTAAATCGGAGGAACAAAGATGCTTTTCTCAAAGGAGAGAAAGCAGAAGCGAATCGATAAACTAGCCCAGAAACAGTCGAAGTGAGAATGATATATGACGGTGCCAACTAAAAAAACGGTCGTTTTTGCATTTTCGACTCGTTGTGCACACTTTTTTGGAATATTCCACACGAATATGCCAAATTTGCTAAAAAGTACGCGTACTTTTTGACAAATTTGGCATATTCGTGTGGAATATTCCAAAAAAGTGTGCACAACGAGTCGAAAATGCAAAAACGACCGTTTTTTTAGTTGGCACCGTCATATATCCCAAAAACATCCAAATGTAAATGAATCTACCGCACCCATGTAATTCCAGCCGCCGTAGTAAAGTTTAAAATAAAGAAAATGAATAGTTTAAAAGACAAGAACATAAAAATTCCGCGTGTCATACTTATTAATAAGAAAAACAAATCAGTTTTAGAACGAGATTTGTCAAATCGATTATCCTTTCGATCCAAGGCCATTGTAAAAAAAATTTATTTTATCTAATTGTTCACAACATAACAAATGTTTAATGAATGAAGGTCGGCGACCGAGCACAGAACTCACCACTCTGTGATTATTTGCATACTCTTTTCTATTATTTTATTCACCGGCAAGATTTTTGCAGCCACTTCTTGCAGACGTCAGCAGCTATTTTTTTACTAAAAATATTTACGAATGTCTGCGCGGATTAATTCTAGAATGTAAAAAAATTCTGCTACAATACGTGTGAAGAGATCATACACATCTCTGTTTCCTTTCAACAAACTGGTAAATCAACCTTCTGCCGACGACGACTCAGAGTGCTGGCATGCCCTCAACCGTGCTCTCTCGACAACTTCCCGTATTTCACTTATGGTTAAATCACGATCACTTTTCCTACTTCTTCCCCCATTATTTAATCAGATTCTACCATATTTCGCATTTTTAAATACATGGTTGTTTTTAATGAAAATATCATTGACTTAAATATAAGAAAAAGTGACGAAAGGAAATTGTTGCTCTCATAATTCTTAAAAAAATAAATACTTTTAAGTTTGATAATTGAAGACCTTGTGCTAGATTCTCCTTCCCGTACTTTGATCATCTTAGTGAGCGTTTTTCTCGGCGTCGTATGGTGAATTGGGATTGTCTTCGCAATGTGCATCTTCGCGCACTCTTTTTCTCTCTCCCTTTCCATCACTCTCTCTCTAACTCCTCCACCTCCTTCACACCAGAAATGCACGCTGGCTCAATTTTTTTTGGATCCAGCCTTCGGTCCTAAAATCTCGAGACGGGCAGCAGTTATCGGACTCTTGAATTTTGGGCCCGACCGGCCTTTCCAGCCCGATTTTTTTTACATGTCAGCATCATGCTTCTAATTCACCTTTTTATGGGTGAAAATTCTTTCTTTTTATTATTATTTTTCTCACAACTCTTTCATTTATTTCATTCACAAGCGGAATAAAACTCATGTGGTGCAACCAAGGATGGGCAAAAACCGGCCCGGGCCGGCCCGCCTTACTTGCGGGCCGGGCCGGGCTGGCCCGTAGGATACGCGGGCCGGGCCAAGCCGGGCCGTGGGGTAAGCGGGCCGGGCCGGGCCGGGCCCGGGCAAAACAAATTAGCAACGGGCCGGCCCGGGTCTATGTAAAAACAGGCCCGGCCCGGGCCAGGCCCAGGCCCGTCCCGGCCCGTGGGTGCGCGGGCCGGGCCGGGCCAGGCCCGCTAATTTATATAAGGCCCGGGCCCGGGCCGGGCCGAAAAATCATCGGGGTTTATATTAGGCCCCGGGCCCGGGGCCGGGCCGGGCCGGGCCGCGGGCCTCCCGCGGGCCTGGCCCGGGCCGCCCATCCCTGGGTGCAACTAATCTAGTAAGAAACAAAGTGGAGTTGTATGGAACTTTTTTCAAGATGAGCTCAACTCTCAAACAGTATTTTTTATAGAGGGAAGAGAGGATTCTCTTGCTTTTTTTTTGAAAACACTGTTTGTTCTGCACGATTACAAGATTGCTTTAAACGTATAAGGTGTTTTAATGTTCCATTCCAGCACCCATCGACCATATATTCTTGAAAATTTTGCATTCCTTCGATGATCACTTAATTAACCTCAACGATATATCGCGCATACATATGAATTGAAGAAAATAACTGTCCAAATAGTGAAGCCTTTTTTTGAGTACCTTTGAACCAAAAATTTTTATGAAAAAGTTGAGAACTTTAAGGTATGTATTGGGGAGAGAGTACACAAAAGTGAGAGACCAAACGGAGCAATGATTCGTTGCTACCTTTTCCTTCACTCGCTCAGTACAATCTTGCTGCTAAAAAAAGAGTTGACCACTTTTTGGCTGAGCATGCGTTTTAGAGCCAGTTGAGCCCACCTTTCTTCTTTTCCATACCTCCCTCCCGTGATATGTACATAGCTCCGAAGGATTAACTACAGGTAAGAGAAAGAGGTAGCGCCTAACAGAGTTGAAACGATAGCGAGCAGTTAGCAAATAATAACATAGGAAAAGGAGATGTATGTATGTACATGCGTATGTACCATATGCAGGGGTGGGCGGCCCGGGCCAGGCCCGCGGGCGGCCCGCGGCCCGGCCCGGCCCGGCCCGGCCCGCTGATGATTTTTACGGCCCGGCCCGGGCCTAATATAAATTAGCGGGCCTGGCCCGGGCCGGCCCGAATGGTACAAGGCCCGGCCCGGGCCCGGCCTTATCGAACGCGGGCCCGGCCCGCATCTGAATTTAAAATCCGGGCCCGGCCCGGGCTTGTCCCGGGCCGGGCCCGGGCCTAATTTCTAGCCTTTCACGCCTAATGAAACGTCGGCATCCAAAAATAAGGCCGAATATATGATGGTTTAAACAAAACGAAATCCTGTTTTTTCGCGTTTTTCACCTGTTTTGATAGATTTGGGCAACGTCTGCAAAAATTACACGTATTTTTGATGAATTATATTTAACCCGCCCGTGTTTTTGCTTCACCTAAGCTAATTTTACGGTTGAAAACCTGGCCCGGGCCCGGCCCGGGCCAGGCCCGGGCCGGGCCTTGGAAATCAGGGCCCGGCCCGTCCCGGCCCGACAGGCATCGGGCCGGCCCGGGCCCGGCCCGCCACATATTTTTGGAAGTAGGGCCCGGGCCGGGCCGGGCCTACGAATGCAGGCCCGGCCCGGGCCCGGCCTGGACGTTACCGGGCCGGCCCGGGCCCGGCCTGGAGAGTTGCCGGGCTGGCCCGGGCCGGCCCGGGCCGGTTTTTGCCCACCCCTGACCATATGTCCCGGTTTCAAGAATTTGGGGGGCCCGAAAGGACGCAGAGCATCCGTGTTCGAATCCTCATATGGGTTTTTTCTTTTGCTGGTTTTTTTTAACTCGATCTGTTGGGGTTCCAGATGATGGTAAGAAAGAATACATTATTTTAAAAAATCTTAGTTGCACTAAAAAGTGCCGATTCTGTCTCATTTGACCACTTTTGGGCCCCTAGGCGCAGGGGTTTCCTTATAAGATGCGGACCTCGCTAACATCGCACACCAGCACTTCATGGCGATTCAGAATATGTACCATATGTTCCGGTTTCAGGAACTTGGGGGGCCCGAAAGCCCCCCTCGGGTTGGTTTTTGGACGCAGAGCATCCGGGTTGGAATCCTCATATTTGTTTTTTTTTCTGTTTCTGGTTTATTTTGAGCAGGAGAAGCCTCAGGAGGAACCTCAATTTGCTTTCTTTACATAATAAAGAAGTGAAAGGTTTATATAGCGTTTTGAATAAGTAAGAAACATCCAACTGAATAACAAGAAAGTGCTAGGTAATTCAACCACATGGAATATGTTAGGGATCTGAGACAGAACTTTAATGGTGTTGCAAGATGGAAATGAAAGACAAGATGGAAAAGCAAAGAACTATTCGATTCGTTCAAAGAACATGTCGGTAAGCCCAGGAACATACTGGGGGAAGACTTCATGCCGTTGTGGCATGTTGTCATCATCGTGTACGAACCACGCGTTGTCGTCATTACGAGACCATGCAACAAAGTGCCCGCTGGCAGATGGATGGACGAAGTAGCTGTGGAAGGTGGCACAGACTAGTTTCCAGCGTCCACCTGGAAACACAATGTTTAATTAAAATTCCAATGTGACTTATAGTATTCTAACCAAAAGCTCGCATATCGTCGATTGTGTGCATATTAAGAATTCGAAGTTGTTTCTTCTCATTTGCTAGCCAGTTGAAGTGTTCCACCTTTATCCACAAGTATCGGTTGAGCAACGAAGTGTATCGAGTCCGCTTGACTGCTTTGCCGTCCACACTTGGGCATTCGATGTTGGGGCACTCGTACTGCTCAAGTGAAGCTTCTTCGTAATCGGGAACACAGCTCAGATCGATGTCGACGTCGGATTTGCAGGTGAAGGCGATATGAGTTTCTTTGTCTGGCTTAATGCATAATAACATTACTTAAAAAACAATAAAAGAAGGCTGACGTTGTGAACGTGAGCACATGTATCGCATGTGATGGAAATGTCAGCATAAAATTCGAAACAAGAACGCAGGCATGCTGGTGCGAAGTCGTTAATGACGTATTCAATAAACTCAGAGACGTCATGTTGCCCTTTCGCAGGAGCGTCGTATCTCATATCGTTCAGTGCACATGTTTGCTGTCGATAGACAACTACAGTCCGGTCCAGTAGATCACGAAGCGCAACAGTGTCCATGACTCCTGCACCTTGCAGAAGTGGAAGAAGCATTTTGGCTACGGGCAGATCCCTAGGGTCTTGCATGTTCATCGCAAGCGCAATGTCAAACATTCGACGTAAACATTGGATTGCAGCATGAAGGAAACAGTTTGTTCCCGTTCGGTTAGGCATTCGCAGATGGACTGCCTCGGGATCTGGTTGACGGGAAGCTTGTGCCGTGATGTAAGGAGGGCGCAGAGTGATCTGGGGAACTTTTGAAAATCGAAAGGGTGGAGGAGCGGTAGGTAGATCTGCCACAGTTTTGACCGTCCTTATTCGTTCTCAAATTAATTGTATCGGTCAAATTATCGCATGAAAAATTATTCCAACTGGCTGGTAGAGTGGGAATGCTGAAAACGGCGTTAGATGGAGTGTTTCGTGTTGAAGTTGTTATTGGAGCGTTAGGTAGATGTGCCACAGTTTTGACCGTGCTTATTCGTTCTCAAATTAATTGTATCGGTCAAATTATCACATGAAAAATTATTCTGACTGGCTGGTAGAGTGGGAATGCTGAAAACGGCGGTAGATGGAGTGTTTCGTGTTGAAGTTGTTATAAGTGGAGTGGACGATTGATGGGTGTCAGCATCGCAGTCGTTGGAAGACGGATTTGAGAATATTCGCAAATGGCCTAGTAGCATACGCATTTGAGTCAGGCTGCCCCCTATCTCTGCGCCCATCGCTCAGCTTTCTCCTTTCTCAGCTTGCCTCTCCTCGCTTAGCCCTTTCTCTGCATCGGTCCGTCAGCGTACTCCCTTCTCTATTTCCCCCACTCCATATAGCACTTCCTCTGCTTCCCTTTCTCCACTTATCTGCTTCCCTATATTCGCTTACGCCTTTCTCTGCCTCCGTCCCTCCACTAACCCTTTCTCTGCTACCGTTTCTCAGCTTACCCCTTTCACTGCCTCTGTCTCTCCGCTTTCACTTTCTCTGCTTGCGTCTCTTA
This sequence comes from Allodiplogaster sudhausi, assembly GCA_945643635.1. Classification (NCBI taxonomy): domain Eukaryota; kingdom Metazoa; phylum Nematoda; class Chromadorea; order Rhabditida; family Diplogasteridae; genus Allodiplogaster; species Allodiplogaster sudhausi. Next base: position 1,907,297 of record CALZFC010000349.1, read on the forward strand.
GCTTGCTCATTTCTCTGCATACCTCCGTGTTACCAGTATATGGTGTAAGGGGCCCTATTTTAGCCTCGACACGGTCAGGAGGGAATTTCTAAACTTTAATTGTGCTTCGTCTTCCCGGAGGTGGGGAGTGAACGTAGGCTTGAGTTTCCCTACTTTAATCGGGTCTCGAGTAACCAGAGGTAGGGAATGAGTCTCGGCTTGAGATTGTTGGGAAAAAAATCAAGTTTTTATTCGCGCTAAGTGCGCAAAGAAAAGATCCCTTCCATGGGCAAGCGACTGTACCCCAATACAGGGAATAATGGACTTACCATTAGGGCTTCCTTGCTTTGGTCTGAATGACAAGGCCTAATAAAAGTTGCGTATGAGGTAGTAGACCTACACCACGATCAAAATGGCACTTTCATATGTAGTTCTATCACAAGTAATTTGTCGTCATCATTGCAACAAGATCAACCTCGTCAACCTAATCATAAACAGCCAATCCCACTTTCTCTTCGTGTTTTCTTCTTCGCGGCCATGTTTTAGATCGAGAAGCGCGAATAGAGGACTCACTCGCATTGTCTGTGGTATCGATAGGGAGTGCCTTGAGCAGAGTGAGCATAGTGTCCATGGTCTCTGCCATCTGCCGCTGCTTCTTGTACAGCAGATCGACATTGGACTGCTGAGTGTCAAGTTGGCTCTGTGACTGCGCGAATCTCCTCTCACTCTAAACCACTGCAGGATCGATGTTCTCACTATCATTCATATTTAAGAGAGCCAATCTGAGAGACTCGAGCAGGGGCATGTCGGGAACAAAATTATTTTTTGATTTTCTTTTCCTTCTCAAGGCTTATGAGGCATAATACAAAGACCTCAAAAACATTTTTTCCAAAAATTATTTTCTTCAGTTTACCATGGATATGCACCGAAAACCCAAAAAAATAATTCAAATCACCATAACTTTGTACGTTGTTAATATATTTTTATTTTGAATTGCTTGTTCGATTCAGAGTTGACAGGCGCATAAAACATCTCCTAATGACTTTTTGCAACAAAAAAAATTATTAAAGCCTCATTTTGGCATTTTAATATTTCGAGTGGTGCGTTTGGGGCATAAAAACCCCCATGTTAAAAAACTGAAGGCACCATGTGAAAGAGCGACCTTTTTTACCACTATTTAAATTCCTATTACTAAAAAACTAAGATACACCTGTTTCAATATTTTGACATGAAGCGCGCGAGTCGGTCAAAAATGGCCGCCGAGGCACCGTGCAAGCGCATTCATCGAACCATAACAATGTCAATATTACAAAATCGTAAGTATATCATCTAAGAGCTCTCACGGAGATCATCAAATGTCACATACATACTTTTATTGAAAAGTTTCAATTTATATGGGAAATTTCGTTCTGTACAATTAGATGGCTTAAAAAACTACTTTAAAACATTTTCGCCTGTCGGAAACATACATCATAAAAAAGAGGATGAAATTTTATACAAGATGAACCCCTTTTAATGGAATTCCATGCATACGATCTTTGTTATAAATCATAAAAATAGTGCCAGTAGCGTCGCTGTCATTTTGCCCAAGAATTCACATTTTAGGTTATTCGAATTAGAATATTCCAATCCTTTTTTCTACAGTTTTTCCATAAGGCCTTGCAATCCTACTCTTATGGCTTATGACTAGAGACCGCAGAATGAAATTCTGGTACAGATGTTGCCTGGGCGCAATACCGTACCAGATGAATACGCTATTTCAGCCATTTAACAGCCTCGGATCCAAGTTTTAATACATTTTCGTTAACTATTTCAGAGCTAAGCAGGGAATGGTCAGAAACCCTGGAAACAAAAATTAACAGTTTTTGGTCCATCGTTAAAGGAGGTCATAAAAAGATGCGGAATCGAAAAATAAACAGCTGAATCGATATACAAAAAAAGTTAAAACCCTTTAAAGTTTTCTAAAAGTTTTGCTGCTTGTGAAATAGCGATGTTCAAAACTGTTTTAAGATTTTTAACAACGAGTTGTGGCCTAGTGGATAGTGAGCCGGGTTGAAATTTTTTGGGCGCGAGTTCGATACCCCTTCGGTACAAATTTTTTCCCTTTTTGTATAAGTGCATTTTCGAATGTTTAAAGAGCATCTTTTGCTTTTCTAGCGTTGTCAAAAAGATAATGCACTTTGCCAATGCAACCATTCTTTAAATTTAAATTATTAAAATCAAAGTGCTAATTGAAGTAGCTATTGGCTATTCGCGGGACAATTGGTTTGTTGTTTTCATTAATAAGGGTTTTGTAAAGGTGGTGTGGTATGCACTTTATCCTTAAGTAAGCGCCGACGTCATATATTTTATTCGGAGTCTTGGATTCACATCGCAAAGCTGTTGTGTATTGGCGGGACAATGGATTTGCGAATTTACTTCTTATTGATTCTTCAGAGTATATGTAGTATACTTGGCTAAACCAGTTAAAAGGTTTTCACAAATCATAATTTAAAGAAAAAGAGAACGAGAAAGTATGGTATGGACCACTAACGGTGCAGAACGTGACCGCCTGAACTCCATGTGACACGGTCAACCACCTAACACCGCGAACCTCGGCATACTGTAGCCAGATCACTTTGCTGATGAATAAACATTCTTGAAACTCAGTTTTGTATGTAAATTCCCCAATATTATGCAATGATTTTACATTTATGTATTTCTCGCATCCCAATACCCCCAAAAGCAGTGTCGAACTGAAGTTTTAATCATTTTTGAAAAATCATATGCGGTCTCTACTTATAACAAAGGATCGTATGCATGGAATTCCATTTAAAGGGGTTCATCTTGTAGCAAATCTCATGTATGTTTCGACAGGCTAAAAGTTTTTAAAGTAGTTTTTAAGCCATCTAATTGTACAGAACGAAATTTCCCATATAAATTGAAACTTTTCAATAAAAGTATGTATGTAACATTTGAAGATTTCCGTGAGAGCTCTTAGATGATATACTTACGATTTTGTAATATTGACATTGAGCGCAGTTATGGATCGATGAATGCGCTTGCACGGTGCCTCGGCGGCCGAAAATGCGCCATTTTTGACCGACTCGCGCGCTTCATGTCAAAATATTGAAACAGGTGTATCGGAGTTTTTTTTAGTAAAAGGCATTGAAATAGGGGTAAAAAAGGTCGCTCTTTCACGTGGTGCCTTCAGTTTTTTAACATGGGGGTTTTTATGCCCCAAACGCACCACTCGAAATATTAAAATGCCAAAATGAGGCTTTAATAATTTTTTTTGTTGCAAAAAGTCATTAGGAGATGTTTTATGCGCCTGTCAACTCTGAATCGAACAAGCAATTCAAAATAAAAATATATTAAGAACGTACAAAGTTATGGTGATTAGAATTTTTTTGGGTTTTCGGTGCATATCCATGGTAAACTGAAGAAAATAATTTTTGGAAATGTGTAGGATGCCTCATAAGCCTTGAGAAGGAAAAGAAAATAAAAAAATAATTTTGTTCCCGACATGCCTTACATAGAGCCCTGCTCGAATCTCTCAGATTGGCTCTCTTAAGACAGCCTCTCTGTAAGGCTCGATCTGCACTCTGCAATAGGAAATTTTTGATTTTTAAATTCGATGAAAATTTGTTCACTTGTACAACTCGACATGCTCTTTAACATGGCATAATCGTGATTTAGAAAAAAAAAATTTCTTTCTTGATAACAGCGATTTGTATTTAAAAAAATCCCGTGACCATAAATCAGTTATTTCTTAATATTTTTGAAATCTCCTTTTTGCAGAAGATAGCTCTTTACATTCTCTTTAAAAACATTCGCGGTGACTTTTCGTGAAAATAACTTTTAAGCTGCAAAAATCGCAAAAATAGATTTGAAAAGTGGGTTTTTGTTGGTTTTCAGGCCCAAACACCCTCAGTGGTCAAGGTAAGAAGTATATAGAAAGAAAGCCCGTGAAATTTGCTACAAATGGCAAAGTTTTAAAAAAATCGAAGGGTATATATTTTGGATATTTGTACTTAAGCAATTACACTCAAGATCTTGGCAACCATGCAAGAGGTCCGGGTTCGATGCCCGGTCGGGGCAAAGTTTTGCACTGTTTTGGAAACAAGCAAAAAATAGAATTTCGGCTGGAAATTGATGGTTTTTCATATCACAGCTCCTTAACTTTGCTCAAACTTTCCATTTTCACTCTGTTTTCACCAACTGAAAGCTTTTTCATAGCGAACTGCTCTCACAATCAGTCAACATTTGAATCTCGTACTTTTTCTATCTCTCACTTTCACTCTTTCTCTCTCTCTATCTCTTTATCTCTCTTCCTCTCTCTCTCTCTTTTTCCCTCTCTCTCTCTGTCTTTCTCATCTGTCCTAGTGTTACCTTTCCCGCATCTCTTCTGTCACCGCTCCGTTCTCGTCCTTGTCGAACATCGGTCTCATTTATAAAAATTGACCTCGGCTAATACGAGAGAGAATATCTCTTTTTCTCAATTACTCTTCCTACTTTTTCCGTTCTTTCTCTTCTCTGTATATACTTGTAAGGGCCTCTTCGTCGCCGAGGCGATGGAAGTGTGTAAACACACAGAATGAAATATATAAATTAATTTTATTTCCGGCTTTCGATGACTCCCTGCAAATTCTTGATGAACTAGTCGAGAATGGTGCTATTGACGGCTCCTGGACCTCAAGTCTAAGAAAAAGATTGTTGGAATCAAAACAGTACCTAAGAACTGACTATAAGGTAAGCAGTATTCCTAATTCGTGTTAAATCATATTTCGGGAATGTTTACAGGTACATGTCAGACACGAATCTCGCGTTGCGGACCATTGTGTAAAGCATGGCCTAAGCGACCCAATCGACGCCGCATTCTCTGAGGACTGCTCTGCTGATGTGTCTTCAAAACGCCACGGTCACGACATGCTGTGCGACAGGTTCATAGTTTTCTTTATATTTTACCACACTATTTTTGCACAATCAAAGTTGTCCTCAGGTGCGAATCGCTGCAGTTGACTCTGGGCGACTTGCGCGAAACAGTTGCAAACCTGTATACGCTGCTAATTTCGCTGCGCAGAAGGAAGGCGGACTACTGAGAGAAGCGAAAGCACGAGACTTGGAGCTCAAGATGAATGATATTTATCGAATCGAAGAAAACGTTGAAAAACTGAAGCGGCATGGCTAGCGAAGCAGATCGGGATAAAATTGTGAAGGAACTTCAAGAAAATCAGGCTATCATAACTCTTGACTGGGCGATGAAGCTCCTGCCAAAACGACCGATTTCTTTGGAAAACGTGGATTTTCCTGGCACGTGACTCATATACTTGCACGGCGCAACGCAGAATATAAACAGCACTCCGTGTACCACGTCTTCAACAGCGAAACACAGGTAACCTATTGATGTTATGCTGACAAGTTATTTTGTTTTGTTTTCATTCAGAAAATGGATACCGTAACCGTTGTTGCAGGACACTATCGCCGTCACAACCATTCTCAATCATTCCCTGCAAATTTTACATAACATCTGTATTCTTGCGAGGCGACCAGGCAGGTGGGGAGAGTACAATGAAATTGACGAGTTGTACATAAGATTTTGAGGCTGCTACAAATCGGCAGCAACTCTCGGCAGCATGAAAGAACTTTCATGGTCCTCTGGAGTCAAAATCGTCGGCTACTATTTCTCCGAGACTCAAGCTGGGAAAGGACCATGCCATCGGATGAGTGCATTGGCAAAGAGAAAATTGCGGAACTACGTTGATAGTGGAAAGGACGTAACCACTCCAAGTGAAATTTTGGCAGGAATAACTCACGGAAACCACTGCGTGCAGTCTCGGTATACACGGGAAGCATTAGAAGAGGAAAAGCTTCTAAGGCCAAAATTGCCGGATTAAGGAAGTATAATACGTTCCTATTTGAAGAAATTGCTCTTCGAATTCATCGATATTCTACTATCGGTATCGGCAAAGAGATCGACTACTCATCTCTACAAAACAATGGAGGAGAGTTCATCACCGATTCATCTGAAGGTTGCCTGGACACAGCATCTCAACTCTGCTGGTTGGGGAGAGAAGACCAACCAATCCGAGGCGAGGTCACGCCGGACCATGGCCCTGATCGTATTGAAGAAATGGATGATGAGGAATGCCGCGCTCCTGAAGATGTCCTGAATATGGGTATCTTTACAGAAACTTGAGGAGCTGATTTCTTGCAAGCCCACAATCTCGAGAGACATCTCCTTTTTGGTAAAAATAGGACAATTTCCGAGAGGCAGACTCTTCGGGATCACGTTCTGAAGCAGTATGGCATGTGTCTTCAAGGAGAAAAGATTGAGCACGCATATTCCGAAGTCGACGAGGCAATTGAGTCGCTCGCAGACGTGACAGATAACGGACTTCGCTTGCCGCAAGGGTGGGCACTTCGCGAGTTAAAGAAGACCACCCGGAATCACCAGAGGAGCACTCGAATCAAGACGTGTGGGAGCCTGTAGACATGAGCGGGTCGGCCCAGGCTGCACCCAGACGCGTACACGATGAACTATTCTGACCTTAACTCATGATAATCCCTCCATATTTATTCATTGAGGAGCCACCGTAAGAGGCTAGAAAAATACCTCGAGGTGGTCGAATCACCTAGAAATAATGATTCTGTAATTTCGTGCCATTAATTCAATTTCTACCCAAACAACTCACTTGCGAAGCATGGTTAGAATAAACATCTGTTGACTGAAGGCCTCTTACAATGAAAAAAAACTTTCAGTTGGTGAAAACAGAGTGAAAAATGGAAAGTTTGAGCAAAGTTAAGGAGCTGTGATATGAAAAACCATCAATTTCCGGCCGAAAATCTGTTTTTTTGCTTGTTTCCAAAACAGTGGAAAACTTTGAACCGACCGGGCATCGAACCCGGACCTCTTGCATGGTAGCCTAGAACTTGAGTGTAATTGCTTAAGTGCAAATACCCAAAATACATACCCTTCGATTTTTTTACAACTTTGCCATTTTGTAGCAAATTTCACGGGCTTTCTTTCTATATACTTCTTACCTTGACCACTGAACCAAGAAAAACCCACTTCTCAAATCTATTTTTGCGATTTTTGCAGCTTAAAAGTTATTTTCACGAAAATAATGTTTTTAAAGAGAATGTAAAGAGCCATCTTCTGCAAAAAAGAGATTTCAAAATATTAAGAAATAACTGATTTATGGTCACGTTAATTTTTAACATAAATCGCTGTTATCTCGAAAGAATTTTTTTTTTCGAAATCACGATTATACCATTTTAAAGAGCATGTCGAGTTGTACAAGTGAAAAAATTTTCATCGAATTTAAAAATCAAAAATTTCCTATTGCAGCACTGTATTACGCCCTGCTCGACACTTACAGATGGGCTGTCTTAACTCATAAAAGTAAAAAAAAATTATAAAATTATTATAGCACTTCAATAATTCTCCAGCATACTTTTGGGTTGGCAAGCATGAGAAATAGTTGCTGTATTACATTGAGAATTGTTAGGGTGCCATGTAAGTTGACATGTCTGGCACACAAAAACGAATGTTCGTCAGAACACGACATTCAAATGAATGTCCTGCTCAAGTCGTTTATAATGTTCTTCTCATATCAGACGCTAGAAGAATTGAACGCTACGAACATTTTCGTTCGTGTGGGTGCTGTCGATTGCCTCTTCAGTGGTTTCGGCAGATATGAATCGCTTAAACCAGTTACGTCGATTCGGATAATCAGTTATTCCTCCCCTTGCCATCTTTCTCAACAGACATATTGGCATAATCGATTCGATTTGTAGCACAACGTCAATCTGTAAAACTGCATATTATATAAAAACATTAATGGACAATCTAATGTTCAAGAAGAATTGAAATGAAACCTGCATGGCGATCTGTTTAATTGCAGCCTTCTCCTGAATGGATTTGATGTCATCAACAGCCAGACCGATCTGAAGCGGAAAGTAATGGGTAGCTGAGAGAGAGGTGGAAGAGTGATGGTGAAAAGAAGAAAAGGGAAGTGTGAGAGAAAGGTAGAGATAGAGAGCATGAGAGAGACGGGGAAGTAAAGATGAAAGAAGAGCCAGAAGAATAATGGATGACTTATTTGGCAGCAGACATACAGTCCCGCTCAACATTATTGGGTCCGATATTACTAATATTAATAATATTAATAATATTAATAATATTAATAATATTAATAATATTAATAATATAATAATATTAATAATATTAATAATATTAATATAAATAACATGAACTGGAATAGCTCGCTGAATAAGCATTTTCGTGAGATTTCGCTTTTGTGGTAACCTATTCCGACCACGGAGAATACGACAGTTTATTGAAAAAGATTCATTATTGACTGTTATCTCATATTTTTTGAGTTTACTGCATTTAACATGGGCCTGGTCGTGATTTTTGCTGACTGAGAAAGAAGCTGGCTCGATCAGACAGGTCTACAAACTACAAAAAGAAAATTTTTCATTTAGTTTATATGTAAATGATAAGAAAATTGAAAAAAAGAGATTTTCTCTAGAGAGCGTGCAAAAATTTGTTCTCGGCCGGGCATCGAAGCCAGGACCTTAAAACTCCCAGTCAAACGCTTTCGCATCAGACTACGGACTACTGCTAGCAAGACGGCGATGTTTTTCCTTTGACAGCGTGGACTGCTTCAACACTGCCTCGCCATTACAAGAGAAAGAGAAAGAGAAAGAGAAAGAGAAAGAGAAAGAGAAAGAGAAAGAGAAAGAGAAAGAGAAAGAGAAAGAGAAAGAGAAAGAGAAAGAGAAAGAGAAAGAGAAAGAGAAAGAGAAAGAGAAAGAGAAAGAGAAAGAGAAAGAGAAAGAGAAAGAGAAAGAGAAAGAGAAAGAGAAAGAAAAAGAAAAAGAGAAAGAGAAAGAGAAAGAGAAAGAGAAAGAGAAAGAGAAAGAGAAAGACCATCAGCCTTGTAATGGTGAGGCAGAGGAAAAACGTCATCGTATTGGCTCAAGGTAGTCCGTAGTCTGCTGCGAAAGCGTTTAACTGGGAGTTTTAAGGTCCTGGGTTCGATGCCCGGCCGAGAGCATATTTTTGCATGCTCTCTTGACAAAATCTCTTTTCCATTTTCTTATCATTTACACATAAACTAAATGAAAAATTTTCTTTTTGTAGTTTGTAGGCCTGTCTGCTGGAGCCAGCTCCTTTCTCATCGTCAGTCAGCAAAAATCACGACCAGGCCCCTCGTAAGAGTCAAGCATGCGCTTAAGGCAGCCTGCCCCGCGAAAATTGTTTTCGAATTCATTAACGGAAAACATTTTGCTTATACAACTCGACCTGCTCTATTTAACGAGACTAATTTCATCATCATCCTTCGGGATACACTAATGTAACCCTGAAAATTCATTGAGCCATAAATCCGTCCAAAGTCTGTTTTGAGAAACCATCTACATATCATTCAATATCATTTCGAAAGCTCTTCAAATTTCATCGAGGAACATGTTTTATTTTGGCCGAAAAAATTGGCGTTAAATTATTTGGAGGGTCGACACACCACTTTCTGCTCATTTCTACACTCTGTAACCTAGATAGAAAGAAAGAGCGTGCAATTTGCTATCAAATAATCACCATTCAAGAAAAATCCGAGCGTATAAATTTTTGCTATGACGCGAGCAATGCCCGCGAGTCAAAATGACACATTTTAGGCCGCCGAGGTACCGTGCAAGCGCATTCATCGATCCATAACTACGCTCAATGTTAATATTACAAAATCGTTAGCATATCATCAAAGAGCTCTCACAGAGATCTTCAAATGCAACATACATAATTTTATTGAAATATTTATATTTCTATGGAAAATATCGTTCTGTACTATTAGAACGCTTAAAAATCTACTTTACAAACATTTAAGCATTTCAGAACATGCATCATAATAAAGAGCGTTAAATTTGCTTCAAGATGACCCCATTTCAATATCTATAATTTGTTATAAGTCATAAGAATAGGTGCTCGCGTCATAGCACAAATTGGTACGCTCGGATTTTTCTTGAATGGTGATTATTTAATAGCAAATTTCACGCTCTTTCTTTCTATCTAGGTTACAGAGTGTAGAAATGAGCAGAAAATGGTGTGTCGACCCTTCAAATAATTTAACGCCAATTTTCTCGGCGAAAATAAAATTTTCGTAAAACATGTTCCTAGATAAAATTTGAAGCGCTTTCGAAATGCTATTGAATGATATGCACATCGTTTCTCAAAACTGATTTTGGACGGATTTATGGCTCAATGAATTTTCAGGGTAACCGTAGTGTATCCCGAAGGGAAAAAATCGGATGATGATGAAATTAATCTCATTAAATAGAGCGGGTCGAGTTGTATAAGCAAAATGTTTTCCGTTAATGAATTCGAAAACAATTTTCCCGGGGCAGGCTGCGCTCGAAGCTTACGGACATGCTCTCTTAATATCGGACCCAATAATGTTGAGCGGGACTGTATGCTCATACTGTGGTTGTGCAAAAGTGAAAATATCTGGCGAGAGAAGAAGGTAATACTGAAGGAAGAGAAGAGGAGGGAGAGAGATACGAAAGAGAGAAAGGAAACAAACCGAGACATGTGAAAGAGAAAAAAAGCATCAACTAGTTGGGGTCTTATGTTCGTGGCCGAGTGCCGGTTAATTTGAGGGTGCCTTACTAGTATATGCCATTGCAAATTGCTAATAGCTAAATTTCTCAGCATGAAGAGAGAGAGGGTAAGTGAGACATAGAGAGGGTAAGGGAGACATAGGGAGGGCAAGGGAGACATAGATAGAAAGTGAGTGAGCAAGAACAAGAGATAAAAAGAATAAACCATAGAGGCCGAACAGCGCACAGCTGGAAACAAAAAAAAGAATGAGAAAGGAAAAAAAAATAGAACGAATCAACCACCATAAGATTCATGACAAGAATTGTCATGACAATGGCGAATAAGAGAAATAGCGGCCAGGCGATGAAATTCGTGGTGTACATCTGGTTAAAGGAAAACGTTCAGAAAAAAACAGTGGCTTATTGCCGATTTGGAAAAGGGGGGAGTCCTTATTGCCAAATTGGAAAAGGGTAGAAGTCCTTATTGCCTGTTGTGTCCTAAGTTGGGAGTAGGACAGGGAACGAGGTTGTGTGTGAAGACGAGAGGCGAGGCGGGGAGAGAGGTTTATTGAAGAGAGAGAGAACCGCCGTAGAACATGAGAGAAGAGAACGAACGAATGACTGACTTGCGCCACTAACTAACGGGGCGCTTATATACATCTCACAAGTGAGGGATAGGTGGTAGAGCAATGGGTAACTGTGAGAGTGAGTGGCCTCTGCCGGGATGATCTATGCCAATGGTTATGAGGGCGAGGCAACACTAATTGCTATCTACCTAACACACGTTGACTCACAGAGTCAAAAGATCAAACTACATGTAGATAATACATATCTACTCAACACCTCCCCACTAAGATTGAAATCTACAATATTACAAAACATCAATGAGGATAATACAAGAGCTAGTAGCTCTGCTTAGAGGGGTCAGGATTCAGTCGATTCGGCTGATGACGGTGACGCTGAGGACGCGTCTGGACTGAGGGATCGACTGCTTGGCTGGAACTCGCTGAAGTCGCGGATGTCGTTGAAGGGCTCGTCTGCTGCTCGAGTTGCTCGACCTCGACGATCCGCTTGCTGACGCCGCTGGATTCCTCGACCTGCTCGAATTCTGATCAGTGTCACTCGACTGATTCAGATCATTTGGCATCCTGCCATTCTCTCCATGCTGTGCAGTCGGCATTGTTGTGGCTGAGAAGGTGTCCAGCAATAGAGACAACGGTAGCCTCGTGCTCTCTGTCTCTGCTGCCACGTCTGTGTGGTAAGACACCAATTGATTCGCGTATGCTTTGATTACGCAACCGTTTTCCAACTTCACTGAGTAGGCTACTCTGCCTTTCTTACTCAGAATTTCCCCGCAAATCCACTTCTTGCCAAACGTCTGCATACTCGTCTTGTACCTGACGAGATCGAGAGAGAAATGTTGTGCCTTCGTGCCATGGTGCCGATCAAACTGATTCTTCATCGGCTCATCGGTACTTCCTGATGACACAGACAAGTTAAATCTCTTCCTTCTCTGGAAAGATTCTGCTGAGCGTTTTGCTCCAATCTGAGCATTCGGATTCCTCCTGAACCGCTCCAGCCTGATCATCTCCAGCTTTGCAATGAAGTCCATGCCTAGCAACTTCAGGGGCTTCTTCGTCACGTAGACGGTTCCCAAGGCACTCCTATCACCATACTGGATCTTTGTCTGGAAGCATCCAATGAGTGATAGCTTCTGACCACAAGCACTGACCGGCTTACAGTCTGCCTTCTTGCACTTTTGATTACCAATGTTCTCCCAAGGCGACTTCGAAATCAGTGTGATATCTGCACCGGTGTCCACCTGCATGGTGACCTTGGCGCCTCCCATCACAACTTCCACATCGAACGACTTGTTCCGCACAGAGTTTACAACAACCCTGTTCATTCTCGTGCTTTCTTTTCTGTGCTCCTTCCACGAAGTGCTGTCCTGAGCCTTCTTGCTCCGACAAACCTTGCTCATGTGGCCAATCTTGCCACATACAAAGCACTTCTCCTCCTTGAACCTGCAGTTCTCCTGTGCGTGTTTACCACCGCAACGGAAGCATGACTTGCCTTCCTTGAACCTGCTGTTCTTCTGTGTGTGTGCATCATCGTCACTGGACGAAGACGTCTCGCTGACTTTCTTCGTTCTCTGATTGACATCCTTCTGATGCTTCCCCACATAGTGCACCATGACACCCTTGCCTTGAGCTTGCACTGCACTGCTCTCATTCTTAAGAATCGCGATTCTATCGCATTCTTGCACCAACTCTTCCATGGTCACTGCCGCATTCTTCTTCAGCTGACTAAGCAAGTGGAATGCCGTGTCCGCATGGCGTGGCGTGTCAATCGCCGCCATGAAGAACATTGTCTTCAATTGGTCATTTGAGAGTTCTGCCATCTTGGGCTCTTGCTGTGCTCTCAAGGCAGCAGCACTCTGCTCTTGCTGCTCCTTCAATGCTTGCATGAATGCCTTCAACTCAGCCATCTTCAGTGAATCAAAGTTGCCAGGGGCACACTTTCAGTACAGGCTACCTTCTCGTTGTCAGAGTCCGAAACTCTCTCCAACTCAGGTCAGGCCTTTCAGTACTGTCACTGATCTCTCCTTGTGGTACAGAGCTGCTTACGCACACTCTCAGTACGGGCTACCTTCCTGCTGTTAGAGTCCGAAAACTCTCTTCAGCTCAGGTTCTGCCACTCAGTACTGCCACTTCACTTCTCTTCCAGTGGTACAGAGTTGCTTGCGCACACTCTCAGTACGGCTACCGTCTCGCTTTTAGAGTCCGAAACTCTCTCAAGCTCAGGTCTGGCCACAATGTACTGCCACCTTACTTCCTTCTCGGTGCCTCACTTCTCCGCCTGTAGATCACCAGCAACACCGCACCGCTCCGCACCGAGCTCCACACCACCAACTGCCACAGCAATGCAGGCTGGCTACGCCACCTGCACGCCTCCTGTTCTCCAATCCCACGCTGCCGTTTCCGAGTACACGGAAACGAGCCACACGTGTGGACAGAACAGGAGATTGCCCTGGGGAGGAAAACACACCTTGTTGTTCATGAACTCCGCAAGCAGAGAACGGGCCCCCGTCAACTTGGGGTTTTAACAACTGTAGAGCTGCCGGAGGCGCGTGTCGATGCTCAGGAACAGCCACCCAGGAACGACGTCGCGGTTGGGGACGTCGACCGTGATAGAGAGGCTGACCGGCGATAGAGAGCGCGAGAGAGAGAGGGTAACGGCCGTAGATGGGGAATCGGCCGCCGCGGAAGTTCTTGTAGTCCTGATTGCCAGTTGTTGTGTCCTCCGTTGGGGGTAGGACATAGAACGAGGTTGTGTGTGAAGACGAGAGGCGAGGCGGGGAGAGAGGTTTATTGAAGAGAGAGAGAGAACCGCCGTAGAACATGAGAGAAGAGAACGAACGAATGACTGACTTGCGCCACTAACTAACGGGGCGCTTATATACATCTCACAAGTGAGGGATAGGTGGTAGAGCAATGGGTAACTGTGAGAGTGAGTGGCCTCTGCCGGGATGATCTATGCCAATGGTTATGAGGGCGAGGCAACACTAATTGCTATCTACCATACACACGTTGACTCACAGAGTCAAAAGATTAAACTACATGTAGATAATACATATCTACTCAACATCTAGAATGCATTGCAAAATAGAATAAAGCTGGTCAAATCCCAGTGAGGCATTGTTTAAAGGGACTTAATATTCATTCACGACAATTAGAGCCTTTACGAGCAATTAACGTCAAATTAAAGCACTAAAGTGTACGAACAATTAAATAAGTCCGAGTGCCGAAGATTGATGCGGGAGATAATACAAATCACTTTCAACACTAAAGTGATCGAACAATTAAATAAGTCCGAGTGCCGAAGATTGATGCGGGAGATAACACAAATCGCTTTCAACGAGGGGACCGAATGGAAATAGTTCCAAAAGTATGATTCTGCTCAAAAAAAAAAAAGTACTTTCTATGGGTTCTGAATACCGTATTTTCTCTATTAGTACCTATATTTATTAGAACCCCCCCTCTAATAGTACCCACCTCTGATAAAGCCATTGAAAAATAGAATCCCTCCCTCTAGTAGAACCCCTCCCTCTAATAGTGCCCCCCCCTCGCAAGGGTATTGAATAATAGAACCCCTGGGTGTACTAATAGAGAAAATACGGTAATTCCGGTATCCGACTGGCAGATGACCAAAGATTGTGGGAGCAATTAAAGCCTAATTAGAGCCCCAAATGATTGAACAGTTAATAAATAAGTGCAACTGCCTCAGGAGAAGCACTACTCGGAAGTTATAAGGAGATAACATACGTCAAACGTCGGCAATAACGACAACCCGCCTTTTTTCCAAATCGGTAACAACTTCCCCTTTTCCAGATCGGCAATGGTATGCAAAAAAATTAATTCTCACTTTCTCGTCGTGGATATTAGCGTCTCCGTGGAAGATTCCCGTGTATTCGAATTCTCCGATCATCATGACAGTCGTCTTCAGTATGGAAGACGGAAATGTCGAGAACTCCAGCTGAAATTTTCTGCATTTTCCATTGAAAACTCGGTGACCTATCAAGAACGACGAGTCTCATTGTCAGACACTCAATTCAAATATTTGAAGACAAATTTAGACGAACTCGATTTTGGAGGAGAATGAAGAAAGCGATGGAAAATGCGAAGACGAAGAGAGCGAAGATAACGAAGAATTTAGAGAACGTCCTCAAGATGTCGACGAACATCACCACGTAGATACCGAGGGATGGTATCTTGCTCACAAAAATCAGCAGGTTCACCCACTGCAGGAAGGCGGAGAACGCCGCGAGATTCCATTGCCAACCCTGCGAAGGAGGGGGTGATGGAGGGAGGACAGATAGCAGCTGCTGACCTGACGAATGCCAGTCTGCTTTGCGCAATCGTCGAAGTCGTAAACGACGAGGAAAGCGGAAATATATATGAATATTTCTAGGTAATTCTGGATGCTACGACAGTACGAGCGGCCGCGCGAGAAGATTTGTCCGAGCTATAAGTTACATATATTAAACGTTTTTCTTTTACTCTACAAACACTATAGATCTCCTTCATTCTTCCTTTGTTTTTGCTTTTGAAGTACATACAGCAAGTTTTCATTACGTGCCTCTTTTAGAAGTTGAACTATCACGAGAACGATAACTCCCCAGCTACAAAAAACAAATTCCGACGATGGGCGATGCTCCTTAATTATGTCAAGTGATGGTCAATGATATGAAGACGAGAGAGGACTCACCAAGCGATCACATGCGACTTTGTCGTTGCGGATGTCAATGAAGTTGGAAGAATTCCCATCGAAGACATTGTGGTGAGCAGAGGTCGTCATGACATTGTCAATGAACTCGGAAGAATTCCCATTGAAGACATTGTAGGGTGCAGAGGTTGACATGATATATACGCAGAATAAAATCAGAAACGTGCCGTACAAACCCAACGCTAAAGAGGAAACACACAAACTTACTCACTTGCTCACTTTGGAATAATTACATAAAAAAAACCGCTTACAAATGTAATAGAAATATCTGCCGAGCGTGTTCCATTTGTGCTGGACGAGCCCGTTCACGAGTAGATCGGTGACGAGGTTCTCGCAATCTGAGCTTGCCTGCAAGTTCATTACTCTTGTTCTTGCTTTGATCGTCTCTTCAACAGCTACTTGCTCCTTAAAGGAGGCAAAAACTAAAATTTTTTGCTATAGGGATGATTCTCTGAATGTATCCGGATTGAGCTTGCGAAAGCATCTGCAAAAATTCAATTTACTAAACTAAAAGTTAAAGGTTTGTGATTTATACAGAACTTTAAATTTATACAGAACTAAAATTTGCATCTGAAAAGAGTCGACTGATCATGAGCGAATATTAGTGATTTATACAGAACTTTAAATTTAACATTAGTCCCTTGACCAAATTACGCCAAATAGGTTTGCCGAGCATATCATGAAATATGGTCGTTCGGCCGTAAATTATATGCCGGCATATTCATGATTCACCAGACGGACGCAAAGCGCCAATTTGAAATCGCCCAATCAAACGCATGTTTTAAGAGAAAAGGTGTCGAAGCAAGGATCTTAGCAAATTGCCAGGATCACGTTACTCAAACCCACCGTAGTATATGATCGGTCATTTCGTGTTAGGAGTTTTCGAGTTTAATCCTCCTTTAAGAGATGAAAGAAGAAGAAGAAGAACAAGATATGTATAAGAAGTAAGCTTGCAAGACCAGCAGCCGCAGGGGATGGTTGACGTAGATCATGTCAGTGTTGCTCGAGTATGGCCCCATCTTTTTCGGGCGAGCAACCTTGTAGGGGTCTTCGTCGTGAATCAGCTCTGGGAAGAGCCACTATTTGGAATTAATAAAATCAATAATATCGCTTTTCCTTACCTTTTCCATCTTCTGAAATGACAATCCACGTGTCATCCAGATAGCGGAAGTTATACTCACAGTGCTTTTCGTTGCCTTTGTTTTTGTTGCTGAAATTTTTCTCAATGCAATACTTAAAGGGTTGAAAAATACATACATACAGTACCGCCCAACATTTCTGGTACATATATTAATTATATTAATTATATTAATATAAATAATTTCAATTGATTTTTCAGCGCTCAGGGCGCATTTTAACCTAGTTTTCTGTATAAACTAGACTAATTCGATGCAGATAAATACGTTGGTAACATTAGTTTCTCAATGAAAGTAGACGCTGACGAGAAAATTCATGTTTTAGCCCGAAATTATTTGAAATATGCAGCGCAATTGCGCTGCACTAGGTGCGCAATTACGCTGCATATTCAAATGGATTTCGGACTAAAACATGAATTTTCTCGTCAGTGTCTACTTTTTTTGAGAAAGTAATGTTTCCAACGTATTTATCTGCATCGAATTAGTCTAGATTGTACAGAAAACTACGTTGAAATGCGCCATGAGCGCTGAAAAATCAATTGAGATTATTTATATTAATATAATTAATATATGTACCAGAAATGTTGGGCGGTACTGTAGATACATATATGATGCGATTTGCGAGAGTTTCAAAATGGCCGGGGACCCGGCCAAAATCGACAGGCTTGTAATTTGTTCAAAAGTTCCTTACAGATGTTTTCTGGTATGAGGAATCGATTGGAAGTGGTCTAGTCATCAGAAAATGTCCTTTTAGTTTGCGATGAGGGCTTGAATTATTAGGCTCGCCGCGCTGGGAAGCGACTTGAATGCACGTATGAGGTTACTGCGTTACACTATGTTGAGATATAAAAATTAAAATTCGCCCTGTAATAGAAGTTTCCTGATCGATTATCCCGGATCGACAATACAAAACAGCACTTCATAATCATTTTTGCACGTCCAAACATGCACCATAAGAAAGAGCGTGAAATTTGCTGCAAGCTAAACCCCTTTCAATAATCTTTCAAGTCTACAATTTTTTGTTATAAGCAATAAATATTGGTAGGTAGGTCCCTTTTCATTGCGCCCAATAATCCATATTTTTAGTTTATTCGAATTAAAATATTCCAATTATCTTTTAAGCGCCCTTCCTTGAAGAATTCTTATAAGTAGATGCCCGAGTCTTTTGATTTATAACAAAACATCATAGACTCGGGATTTTATTGTAAGGGGTTCAACTTGAAGCAAATTTCACGTTCTTTCGTGTGGTGTATGTTTCGGCATACGAAAATGATTCTGAAGTAGTTCTTCAAAGCCACGGACGTGCTCATTTACGCTGCCACTCCGGATAATCGATCAGGAAACTTCAACGCATCCTAAGTTTCCTAAACCAAATCGACCATTCGAAAGCCCTTTTCATGCTCTATACAGCTGTATAGGTTCGGTTCTACTAAAATGAGAAATACGTTGTCTGTGCTTACTCAAACATAAAAATCTATAACAAATTGAAAGTTGGACATTTTCACTTTTTTATTTTGTTGTTGTTTAGAGCAATATCTTGTCTATTAGGATGCAAAATTGTATTTCTATATCTCAACAGTGAGCTCAGACGTGCATCCAACTCGCCTCCCAACGCGGCGAGCCTAATAATTCAAGCCCTCATAGCGAACGAAAGATACATTTTCTGACGAGTAGACAACTTCCAGTCGATTCCTCATACCAGAAAACACATATCAGGAACTTTTGAACAAAATCAAAGCTGGTCGATTTTGGCCGGGTCCCCGGACATTTGGATACTCTCGCAAATCGCGTCATATGATTTTGGGGTTGGCAACATGAGGCTAGGAAGAGACAGTTTGATACTACACATATTTCACGACATCATGGGAATAATATTCACATATACTCCATAAGAAAGAAATTTGCTACAAGCTGAACCCTTTTCAATTATCTTTCAAGTCCACAATCTTTTGTTATTATCTATAAATGTTGGTCCGGTAGTGCCATTTTCATTGCGCCCAATAATCCATATTTTTAGTTTATTCGAATTAGAATATTCCAATTATTTTTTAAGCGCCTTGCTTGAAGAATTATTATAAGTAGATGCCCTAGTTTTTTTTGTTTTAAATCAAAATATCGTAGATACGGAATTTTATTGTAAGGGGTTCAGCTTGAAGCAAATTTGACGTTCTTTCCTGTGGTGTATGTTTCGGTGTACGAAAATGATTCTGAGGTAGTTCTTCTATGCCGCGGACGCACTGATTTGCACTGCCGCTCTGAGATAATCGATTGGGAAACTTCAGCCTATCCTAAGTTTCCTAAACCCAGTAGTCGATTCGTAAGCTCTTTTCATGCTCAATACAGCTGCATAGGTTTGGTTGGGGTAAAGTGAGAAACACCTTCACTGAGCTCTCTCAAAGGTCTATAAAAAATTGAAAATAAACATTTTAAAATTTTATTTTTTCCTTCGTTTAGAGCAATATCTTTGCTATTAAAATGAACATTTTCATTTCTATACCTCCCTCCAAAAAAGGACACGTTACTACGGCGGCAGACGTGCATCCAACTCGCCTCCCAGCGCGGCGAGCCTAATAATTCAAGTCCTCATAGTGGACGAAAGAGGCATTTTCTTATTACTAGACCACTTCTAATTAATTCCTCATACGCGAAAACACCTCTCAGGAACTGTTAAACAAAATCCAAGCCGGTCGATTTTGGCCGGGTCCCTGGGTCTTTTTGATTCTCTTAAAAATCGCGTCAAATATTGGTTCTGAATCCCCGTTCTTCTATCGGAGTAAATATGACGCCATTTAAGGAAGCTGAAGAGCCGGGGACACGACAAAATTAATTTCGCTCAAAAGCTCTTTATTTTCTAAAATGGCAAAACGATAGAGTGGTTCCGGGAGGTTGAAAACGTCGTTTTGGCGGGTTGGGCGAGGTCTAAAATTCAAGATCTCGGTGAGACTTACCGAGATGGCTGCACATTTGCCTTCGCAGTTTCACTCACGATAAAGCAATTGCTTTGACAATTTTGCCATTAATAGAGAAGATATTGCTTAAGAAAGCTACTCAAGTAGAACTTTAAAATATTCAATTTTAGAGTCTCGGTGGCCTCTAGAATTTTGAGAAGCCTCCTTATATTTTAAATATAGCATGTTATTATGAGTTTTCAATCTCAACTTCTAGAGCTCTGGCTCTATTCTAGTGTAGGCTGGCTCTATTCTAGTGTAGGCGTCCCATCGAATTATAGGCGTCCCATGGAAAATAAAGGCGTCCCGCCGAATTATGGGTGTCCCATGAATAAATTAGGCGTCGCATGAAATTATAGGCGTCCGACCGATTTATAGGCGTCCCAAAGCAAGAAAAGGCGTCCCATAGAATTTAAGGCGTCCGATAGAATTTAAGGCGTCCCAAAAAATTTTTCATGGTAGTGTATGCACTTTGAGGGGGTTGTTCTGTCACTTACAAGTTATCGGACGCCTATAAATTTTTCGGACGCCCTAAAATTTATAGAAAGCCTATATTTTTTTGGGACGCCTAGATTTTCTATGGGACGCCTTTATTTTCCAAGGGACGCCTATAATCCCATGGGACGCCTACACTAGAATAGAGCCGATTTTCATTAGTGAGCAAAAAAGTCTCATCGAAATTGGGACCTTGCATATCGAAATTGGGACCTTGCAATTGCAAGCGAAACCTCTTCGCTATACTCTATGCTTGTCTTGAAGAGGCCATAAAATGCAAAACGCCAAATAAGACAACTACGCCACTCCAAATCCCTGCGACTCTAAAAGTAAATATTTTAAAATTCTAGGTGAGTAGTTCTCTTTCGCATTATCTTTTTAATTTATGACAAAAATTTCAAAAAATATTGCATTAGTGTGCGCGAGACTGCAAACGCGAATGTGCGGCCATCTCGGACAGATTCGCCGAGCTCTCGAATTTTAAATCTCGCACAGCTCGCCAATATGGCGTTTTCAGACTCCCGAACCACTCCAATCGTTTCGCCGCGTAAAAAAGTACCTATAAAAGCTTTTGTACAAAATATAATTTTACCGGGTCCCCTGCCATTTTGATACTCTCGCAAATCGCGTCACATAGCAAACTTTTTGACGAGACACAGCTTAGTCATGATATCTCTCGCTGCCCATCTCTCTCTCGCTGCCCGCCAAGTGCGGTTGCTTTCTATTTAGCTACCTTAATTGGTGTTTGAATGCGCGCCCTCTCAGAGATGAGCAGAGGGGCGCGAAGCGGTAGAGAGCGGATTGGCACGTGAGTCATGAGTTATGAAATATCTGTAGGGGGTTAGTCTTCATTCTACGCTCAAGTGTCCGTAAGAGGTGGTGTGGTTATTTTTGACACCTCTTGTTTTTGGTTTTCGTCAGTCTCAGTCATGGAAGGACGGCAGGAAGGAGGAGGAGAGGATGCCCCAGGCACTTCCGCATCTTCCGCCCCGGCCTTTTCGGAGGAACAAGTCAGAAATCTGGCGGACCTCCTCAAACCCCATTTGACCCCAGGCTCACAGCCAGCCCAGCATGATTCTACAACTGTATCTGTAATAGTGCGAATCTCTGAGAGGGGAGGGGTTCAAACAGAAATTATGGGGAGCGACGGAAGGAGTGAAACGAACTGTAGGAGCACCCATAACTTGCATTTTACTCTTTGCATTATCCTTTTACAATGAAGAGCAAGCCGAATGGCCCTCTGACTCTCTCCCCATCATCTAATCCAGATCAGCTGGTCATTGATTCACTGAGTCTGGCCAATGGGGAGAGGCCTGAGGGGGTCAATGAGGCAACTTGGTCTGTCTTATCACGCATGCTGACGCTGCTGGCTAACACCCTCGAACACGTCTCCAAGGCTGCTCGTCTCCAATCTTCCACTCCTTCCTGGCCTCTTCCTTCTTCCGCTTTCCCTCCTCTCATTGCCAATGCTATCCCTGGACAGTCCTCTGCTCTCTCCCGTACCCCTAGCGATGACGCTCTCCTCCGTTTTCGATCGATCGTTGTCTCTGGTCTGGCCGAGTCGAATGGCAGTTCGCAGCAGGCACGGCTGAATGATGATGAGGTGCGAATTAGCGCCTTGCTTGAGACAATGGGAATTGAGTGCCGGCCCCAGACCGTTTATCGCATGGGTCAGCACGGTGATAAACCCCGTCTCATCAAATGCGTTCTGCCGACCCAAAGCCACCAGAGACACTGCCTCAAGGCAGCGAAGACACTGAGAGAGCATCCGCAATGGAAGGGCGCGTACGTAAGGAAGAGCATGACTCCTGAGGAGCGCGCGCGATGGAGTGAGCTGCGCAAGCAGCTCTCTTTCCTCCGGACGGCGGAGCCGCAGCGACAGTGGGTTTTGTACAGAGACGAGCTGTGGGTGAAGGATGAGATTCCTGGTAGGCAGAGGAAGACCATTCCAACTGCCGCCGCTCCTGCTCCTGCTCCCTCTGGTGCGAATCCCTCCGCGGTGGGCTTGCCTACGCAACAAGCCGCTCCTCCCAATCAGGGAAACGAAATGGCCTAGGAGCTTCTCTCGCCTCTGCTGTTCTTCTCAATGCTCGCTCAATTTTGAATAAACTATCTCAATTTCATTACTTATTTTGTCTCAATAAACCTCAAATAGTATGCGTCTGTGAATCCTGGCTAAATGACAATATCTCTGACTCTGAGCTTGTTGCTAATTTTCCGTACTCAGTTTTTCGTCGTGACCGCACTGCTAAACGAGGTGGTGGTGTTCTTATGCTTGTCTCCCAGTCTTTTGACTCAGTCCCAGTTAAATTTTGTCTTCGCTCAAATTGCGATTTACTCGCTGTCGATATATCTAGCCCTATTGACTCCTCAAAAACGCGAATTGTTCTTGCCTATCGGCCGCCATCGACAAACGCTACCCAAAACGCAGCTCTATTCGATTGTATACATTCTCTCCTTTCTGTCCCTTACGCATCTATTCTCATAGGCGATCTTAACCTGCATATAGATTTTCCTTCGGCTACAATGTCTTCTTCCCAATGTAAGCCACTACATGATCTTGTCACAGATTTTGATTACTCCCAGCATGTAAAGGTCCCAACTCACGGTGAAAAGCTCTTAGATGTTATTATTGCCCCATCAGACTGCATATCGAACTGTTGTATAAATGCACCGGTTTGCTCATCCGACCACTCGATGATTACTTTTTCGGTCTCACTCATCCATACACCCTTCCCTTCCGATCCTACATACGATTACCTTAAGACCGATGTTATTTCGCTCTCAACTGTGCTTTCGTCTGTCTCTTGGGTCGATATATTTGATGGTTTTTCGTCTGTAAACGATATTCATGAACGATTCCTTTCGGTCCTATCTGTACTGCTTCACGAATTTACGCCCCTAAGTTCGCGCAGAATACCCTTCGACTCTTACCCTGATCACATTAAGTCTCTTCTCAAGCACAAGCTGTCACTGTATCCCAAGATTAATTGTGCTCCTGTTCTATGCGAATACAAGCGTGTTTGTGAAAAGATTTCGTTTGAAATTGGGAAATTTAATCGTAACCGAGAATCCAGCTTGCTTCGTTCGAATAAGCGTCTTTTTGCGTATGTTGGTAGTAGATTGAAAAGTGTTCCTAAAATCGGTACCATTACTGACTCGTCTGGAAATCGTTGTAGTGGTGATGCGGCTAAGGCCGAAGCATTAGCCCGCTATTTTTCGTCAGTGTTCACACATGACGATGGTAAGTCGCCCCAGTTCCCTCTGTCTCTTTCCCCCGCACACTGTCTTACTGATATCGTTATAATGCCCCAGTCAGTCTATAAGCACTTGAAACGTCTAAAGCGATCAATCACTATAACGGCCGAGAAGATTCCGCAAATTGTTTATCGTGAATGTGCTGCCTCACTAGCAGAACCTCTAAGCTACGTTTTTAACATCTCTCTGTCTCTTAGCGTAGTACCCTCCTTATGGAAACAGGGAATTGTAATTGCGATTAACAAAGTTCCCTCCCCCTCCTCTGTCTCTGATTTCCGTCCAATCACCCTGACACCAGCCCCTATCAAAGTGCTTGAACGTTGTCTCCGTCCTAAGCTTTTGTGGTGGAGTGACTTACATAGCATTATCCCCACTCATTGTCAGCAGCATGGCTTCCGTGCACGCCGCTCCGTTGAGACTAATCTTATCTCATGCACCAATGAATGGACCAGAGCTTTAGACGGTGGTTGCTCTGTCGATATTCTGTACTATGACTTTACGAAAGCCTTTGATGTTGTCTGTCACAATAAGTTGCTATTAAAGCTGGCTAATATCGGAATTGCAGGAAACCTATTAAAATGGTTCTCATCCTTTTTGGAAAACCGCTCATTCAGAGTTCGAGTTAACGATTCCCTTTCTGAGTCAGTTAGGGCTTTTAGCGGTGTGCCTCAAGGCAGTGTCTTATCACCAAT
Source organism: Allodiplogaster sudhausi (assembly GCA_945643635.1). Lineage (NCBI taxonomy): Eukaryota > Metazoa > Nematoda > Chromadorea > Rhabditida > Diplogasteridae > Allodiplogaster > Allodiplogaster sudhausi. The sequence continues at coordinate 1,931,666 of CALZFC010000349.1, forward strand.
GCTCTTCAACTTTTAGCGGTGTGCCTCAAGGCAGTGTCTTATCACCAATGCTCTGCCTTTGGTTTATTTCAGATATTCCGTATCTTTTATCTCCACTGCCGTTGGCTAAATGTTCACTTTTTGCCGACGACTTAAAGGCTTATACCATTTTTAACCCAAATTCCGCATCAGATTCACACTCCCAGCTTTCTAAAGCTTCTATATTGATCTCCGAATATTGTAGAACTATGCAACTAAATATAGCTTTCAAAAAAAGTAGCGTTCTCCACTTAGGCAAAACAAATCCCAAAGTTCCGTACGATCTCATAACTGGCTCAATTTTTCCTGTTGCAGGCCAGCCTGTTCGAGACCTCGGCGTACTCATCGATCCTGAGTTATCTTTATCCACCCACATCGAGCTGGTATGTAGAAAATCTCTTAGAATAATATATTGTCTTTTCCGCTCTCTTAGATGAAACCACCCAGATATATATATTCGTTGTTACAAAGCGTATGTCATCCCCATCCTTCAATTTTGCTCCATTGTATGGTCACCGTACAACTTAGTGCTCATCCGGAAACTTGAAAATGTGCAACACACATTCACACTGCTGCTGTTTATTCGTTGCAACTCAGCGATTATATCTTTTGCAAATGTCCCCCTTATGCCACACGAATCTCTCTTTATAAACTTCCATCGTTGCATTCCTTGCGAGCCTTCTCTGACATTGTCTTTTTCTATAAAATGCTACACCAGCTTGTCGACTTGCCGATTAGTGATTTTGTAGTTTTCAAACCATGCAACGGCAGAGTATCTGCTTTTAACTTCCACTTCCCTCGATGGAGACTCTTGTTGCGTCGACACTGCTTCTCTATGCGTACTCCGTTATTGTACATGAAACTGTCAATAGAACTCATCAGCCGCGAAATTCTAAGCTTTAAGAGGGCCCTTGCAAATGCTGATCTACAAAAGCTATATCTTGATCTAATCTTGATCTCAATAAATTATAAATAGCATTTTCTCCTGTTTACTGTGAATCTTTTACCCATTTCCTCCGCTTTCCCTCTTCTATGCACCTGCAACGATACATATTATTTTCTGATCTACTGGTTCTTTCTTTTCTTTTCACCTGCCTTAACTTATTTGCCAGATTCACTCAATATGTTGTCACATCATTATTTGATGTAGGAATAAATAAATAAATAGATATTCAAAAATGTTCTGCTGTCGATCGTCCTTCTCCGAAAACCAATTAGTGGAAAGAGCAGAAAAAAAAAATAAAAAAGTGCTAGAATACCTAATGCATTTCTTAAAGACATCCTTGGCGACATCGGGGAATGTCTGGATGAGTCTTCTCATCGGAGTATCCCTTGCAGAAGGTAGGAAGGGAGTCCGTCCGTGGGAGACCATGAGCTCCTCCCAATGCCGGTGCTTCAGCAATTCACGCGCCACTGATCTGCCCAAGGAACACACTCAATTTGCCGTTATTTGAGTTCGTTTTTAGACTAATCAAAACAATATACCTATGTTCATACATAGCTAAGTATTCATAACAAAATCTTAAAGAATATTCGGACTCCAATTTATAGTAGATTGCGATGTCAAGGGGAGTCCGCCCGTGCTTGTCTGTGCTAGCGAGTCTCACATTGGGTAAAGTGAGAAGGTACTGAACAATCTCGTTGTGACCTCCAGAAACGGCGATGTGAAGAAGAGGGCTACAAATGAAGAAGGAGAACGTTTCTTCCTTACTCGCGTCTGCCTCTCTTATTGTCATCATTAAGCGAGAGGACTTCTCGAAAACATCTTTAAATGTTTACTCACACACGCTACTCATTTCATTGTTTTCTTGAAATGTAATCAAAAAGCGAAAGAGTGAGTCACTAATAACTTCATTAGAGTGACACATAGTACATACATATGACGCGATTTGCGAGAGAATCAAAATGAATCAAAGCGGCCACGGAAATAGCCAAAATTGACCAGCTTGGATTTTGTTCAAAAGTTCCTCATAGGTACTTTCTGATACGAGCAATCGATTATAACTGGTCTGGGAGTCTAAAAATGCCTTATTCATTGTCTATGAAGGCTTGAATTATGGTGCTCGCTGCGCCGGGACGCGAGTTCGATGCACGCCTGAGGTCATTGCGATGCACTTTGTAGAGATATAGAAATGAAAATTAGCAATATAATAGCCAAGACAGTGCTCTAAACGATGGAAAAAGAAAAACGTTAAAATGTTCAACTTTCCATCTTTAATAGTCTTTTAAGTTTGAAGGAGCGCTGACAAAGAGTTTCTCATTTTACTCCAACCAAACCTATACAGCTGTATTGAGCGTGGAAAGAGCTTTCGAATGCACTATTGGGTTTGAGAAACTTAGGATGCGCTGAAGTTTCCTAATCGATTATCCTGGCGCGGCTGTAGAAATCAGTACTTCATAATCATTTTCGCACGTCCAAACAAACACCATAAGAAAGAACGTGAGATTTGCTACAAGCCGAACCCCTTTCAATGAACTTTAAAGTTTACAATAGTCTGTTATAAGCTTTAAAAGTATGGCCGGTAGTGCTAGTTACATTGCGCCCAATAATCCATTTTCTTAGTTTATTGGAATTAGAATATTCCAATTATTTTTAGCGCCTATCCATGAAATATTATTAAAAACAGATGCCATATGCTTTTGATCTATAACAAAACATCGTGGATTCGGAAGTTTATTGAAAGTGGTTCAGCTCCTGGCAAATTTAACGCACTTTCTTGTGATGTATGTTTTGGCATACGAAAATGATTCTGAAGTAGTTCTTCTATGGCGAGGACCCGCTGATTTGTACTGCCGCAAGGTGATAATTGACTAGGAAACTTCAGCGCATCCTAAGTTTTCCAAACCCAATTGTCCATTCGAAAGCAATCTGCATGCTCTATACATCAGTATAGGTTTGGTTGGGGTAAAATGAGAAACACGCTGTCTGAACTCCCTTATACTTTTAATACTATAAAACGTTCAACGTTGGACATTTAAAGATTTATTTTCATTGTTTTGAGTAATATCTTGGATATTATAGTGCTAATTTTCATTGCTGTATCTCTACAAAATGCGTCGCAATGACCTCAGACGTGCATCCAACCCGCCTCCCAGCGCGGCGAACCTAATAATTCAAGCCCTCATAGCAAATAAAGAAGGCATTTACCAACTCCTAGACCTGTTCTAATCGATTCCTCGCATCAGAAAGTACCCATAACGAACTTTTGAACAAAATCCAAGCTATTCGATTTTGGCTATGTCCGCGGCCTTTTTGATTCTCTCGCAAATCGCGTCATATGTATGTACATCCATACATACTTATGTATATGTACATATTTGTGACAGCTTTGCTCTGCCCATCTTGAAATATTCCCAGATGTGTGCAGCAACTTGACTTCACTCATCAGTTGTTCTCCTCTCTGCACTCTTCCAGTGATGTTCAAACTGCTGTCATTACTTCTTCTCGGAGTCCTCATCGACGGTTGCGCCTTTCTGGATGAGAATCTTCAGGACGGAGAGATGCCCCGCGCGGCACGTTACCCACAAGGGCGTCTCGTCGTCTTCGTCCCTTGCCATTACATCCGCTCCGCTGTTGCAGAGGATAGATACCACTTCGGGATCGCCTGCATTTCACAACATTTACCATCACATAGCCATTTGCAGTATTGTCGCAAACAGATTACCTGGGCGAGCACAGCATTCATGTTAATTTATTTTGAACACAACTTAATGAAGGTTAGTTAAAATAGTTTAATAATGAAACAATTTCACATAATAAGACTGGGATGGCATTTGCTATAAGTCTGATCTATTAGTGGTCCCGATCAGAGGTGTCAACGGGCCTAACATTTTTGGGCCGGCCCGGCCCATCGGGCCCACACTCGCGGCCCGGCCCGGCCCGTACTTTTCCGGGCCTTAGAATTTTTTGCCCGGCCCGGCCCGGTCGGCACGGCCCGATTTTCATAATTTTTCTTCAAATGATTTTCTTCGAGTGATTTCTTATAAGAATTTTTAAAAGGTGATGTTTTTTAATCATATTTATTTGAAGAAAATCATTTGAAGAGAAATCAGTAAGACATTTGAAGAAAAATCGTGGATAAAATTTCAAATGAGCTGACCCATCCACCAATTTCTTAAGTAATCGGGCCCAAACGGGCCTACGGGCCGGCCAAACATTTCGTGGGCCCGGCCAGGGCCCATGGAAAGTTGGGCCCGCCGGCCCATCGGGCCGGGCTGGGCCGGGCCGGGCCGTTGACACCTCTGGTCCCGATTCGAGCTTCTGCTCTCCTTTTTAAAGGGGCATCGAGACTCACAGCGTTAGCACATCGGGACCATGAGCCCGAAATTATTTGAAATATGCAGCGCAATTACGCTGCGCTTGGTGCGCAATTGCGCTGCATCTTCAAATGGGCTTCGGACAAAAACATGAATTTTATCGTTAGTGTCTACTTTTTTGAGAAACTAATGTTTCCATCGTATTTATCTGTATCGAATTAGTCTAGTTGAAACAGAAAACTACGTTGAAATGCGCCATGTGCGCTGAAAATTCAATTGAAATTATTTATATTAATATAATTAATATAATTAATATATGTACCAGAAATGTTGGGCGGTACTGTATATGGAAGATCAGAGTGGAGAGAGAAAGCGAGATTATAAATAGTAGAAATGCCGAAAAAATAGAGGATTTTTAAATGGATAATTAGCTCTGAGTTCGATGTCTACGTGTTTTTTTTCTTTTGTACTGTATCTTGTTCGACCGACGAACCACCATGGCTTCTCTTCTCTTCCCTCTCCTCCGTTGTATTTTCCTCAGTTCTTTCTAATCTTCTTCTTCTCTTCTTTACTATTGAGCTATCCCAGTTTCTGCAAGGCCCCTCCCCTTCTTCTATTTGTGTTTCATGTGAAACACCAGCTTTAGGGAAATTTGATTTGATATCCAGTATAAGCTTTTGTATAATGATACTTCATTTGTAGAGAACGGATGCTACTGTTAAAAATAAATATTTCCTAGTCGGTTTTTGCTTATAAAAAAAATTCATTTTTATGTTTCAAAACAAATTCTGCCGTATCATTATTTGATCTCTTTTTAATGAAAAGATTCGACTTACGATACCTATCTAAATATGAAATTTTCAAAATAACACATGCGTTGTCTATATATTGTGTGAAACGCATGATTCTCTTCATATTTCCTCATTGTCTTCGTGATTGTCATTATTTTAGCCCGGAATGATTATGCATAATCTAGGGTGCTGTCACCTCTTTCGCGCGCCTAACGCTTGTGTCCAGTTTAGTTACCAAAGTTTGGAGTACGGGCATATGTGGAGCCATGCGCAGGGGCGTTTATTGTGCAATCCAATACAAATGCTTTTTGCTGTGCGGAGATACATATATGGAAAGAAATGCAAAGTACACAATTAAAAATATATTGGCAATGTACGTTTTTATTTAAAGAAGGGCGATCACCGAAAAACTGCAATTGTATGTTCAAACGTGCAAAGGTTTCAAACGGAAGTCCATTTAATTACTCAAAATATTACGGTAGACAACGAGGCTAAAGTAGCGCTGGTTTCGAAAAATCCGTTTCTTTTTCGAAGCGATATGTTATTGCTCGTTTACTAATTTGATACTGTTTTGCCTAAAATTCTTTAGTTTACTCTAGAAAATTCACATAAGAAAGGTGGTAAAGCATAAACCAAAAAATTTCTTGAAATATTTGTAAATTTAATCTTCCCGGGATGGGTACGTGGCCGTTAATCTACCATCGAGTGCCATTTTTGCACTGACACCAATCACAAATTCATTCATAATTTGTACTTTCAAGTATCTTATACTTGAATATGGAACCTTTTTAGTGCTTTTTCATTTGCTTTTTCTTAACCTCATGCCCGAGACTATTCGAAAATAGCTAAGATGTTTCATAAATCGGCAATGACTTTTCGGTGATCGCCCTCCTTTAAAAACTTTTACATAGGCGAATGTTCTCACAATCAGCAAATGAACATGACTGATTATGTCGGAATTGGTGATATCCTCTTCAACTATTTTGATCTCTTATTTTATTATTCGGGGATATATGCATTAGAAATTGTTTTGAAAAAAAATTTAAAAAAAAATTTTTATGGGCAAAAAGCTGATAACTTCTTATCAAATTATTAGGAATTATTGATTATTAACTGTAGCATCCGTTCTCAATATACGAACTAAAATACCATTTTTTCACTCTTTCATAGGGCGACAGTTATAAGCGAAGATGCATTTTGATCCCTCCGTATCTCATTAAGGATCCATGCTGCTCAACAAAAAGAGAAATCCTGCTATACTGGCACACCAATTACCGAATAACAGTATTATAAATGAAGAACATTCCATTACATATAAGACAGTGTGAATTAAAAAGTTTGGTTTTTTTCTGCAATTTTCGAGTAAGCTGTTATTTTTGGCACGGATTTGGAATATTCCACTGTGGATTTAGAATATTGTTTGCCATTATTGACGATCGTAAAAATTGCCAGATCAGCGTTTTGACAATTTTAACGATCGTCAATAATGGCAAACAGTGGAATATTCTAAATCCAAAAGTAACAGCATACTCGAAAATTGCAGAAAAAAATCAAACTTTTTAATTAACACTGTCTTATATGGAATGAAAATGTCACAAGCAGATGGTGTACCGTGATTTGTTAGAATAAAACTCAAAGAAAGACAGGTCAAGAAAGATGGAGAGAGAGAGAGAGAGAAAGAAAGATTGAGAGCGAGAGAGCGAGGGCAAGAGCGAGAGAGAGAGACACAGAGAGAGACAGAGAGAGCGAGAGAGCAAGGGCAAGAGCGAGAGAGAGAGAGAGAGGAGAGAAGCGCGACTGACCTCTGGCTGCGGCGTTGTGGAGTGCAGTTCTGCCATTGACGTTTATCGCATTCAGAATTATGTTGTATTTTTGTAGCGCCTAAGCAAAAATTAAAAGGAACGCCATGTAAGGAATAAACATTTCTTGCCGCGGAGGAAAATTTTCGCCTTCGACTACCAACAGTTTATTTCGAGGAAATATTAAGAAAATAAGACATTCTAGTTTTCTTTCTTTCAAATCTACATGCACCTGTAAGGCGAATATTTGAATGAGCATAAATATCTTAGATACAAATTTCTTTCTAGCGCTTGTTGTTTGTGGAATAATAAAAATTAATATTTTAGTGTTGAATAATGATCAAAAAGAGACTACGGCTGACCAGGACACTGTTGAGATATCCGTTTGAGCAGGCGACGTGCAAGGGAGTGTTGCCATCCTGATCTGCGTGGTTTAGCATCTGCTGCATATCGTCCCGCCTCACAAGATGCTCCATCACGAACTCAAAAGACTCTCTGTATATCAGGCTCTCTAGCTCATTCCACGAAAACTGTCAACAATTCTATATTTTTATGAACTATACCACACAGAGCAGACGATTAAAAAAATTAACGCATCTTAAAAAGAAATATTTTCAAGATGAGGAATAAAGAGAGCTTACATGGATGACTTGGACGGCGTTGGAAGCTGCGGCGAAGTAGACAACATTCCTGCCCGTACGGTCGACCGTGTGAACAGAGGCGCCCTTCACCAAGAGCTCTTTCATTGCATCCAGGGCATTCGACTCCGCGGCCAGCAGCAACGCCGTCATTCCGCGGTTGTCCTTCTTGTCCAGCATATCAGGCTTAAAACGTGTTCTCTACATATCTGCCTTTATGATGAAACAATTATTAAAACGATTTAAACATAATAAAACAAATTTAAATATCATGATGTAATCATATAAATGTTTAAATTTGTTCCATTGTTCACATTTTCCACCTGGCGGTCTTCTGAGAACGGACATTTTTGTCAAGAAGGTACTTGATGAGATGGTCGTGATTACGCTTGGCAGCCTCGTGAAGTGGCAGAACTCCGTCATGGGTCGCAGTAGCCACGTCCATTTTGGCAATCTCCACCAGATGATTGACCTCTTCCATATACCCTCTTTTCGCGGCGACATGCAGGAGGCGCTCGCATCTGCCTGTAATTTGCATGTCAATTTACATTAAAAGAATTATCCCACAAAAAACTTCTTATTTTCCCATGCATATGGTCAAGTTTTTTTAACCGTATTTTGCCAGATAGCACTGCTCTGTCGTTGCTTTTAAAATTTTTTTGAAAATGATGGGAAATAAAATATTCTACAATTCAAAGTTGAGAATATTGTTAATTTCACCAAGGCAGAGGGATTTTAGTGACATCGGGACACTTGCTATCGAAGTTTCTAGCTCAACCTGACCAAATTAGGCGAAAAAACAAGACACTATTTATTCATCTAAGATCTCCTTTAATGGAGCTTTCCGACAAAAAAACTTTATCTTCATACGCATTAGGTCAAATTTTCTAAAACATCCGTATTTAGGCAGATAACACTTCTCGGTCGATGCACCCAATGAGTCCTCAAAACCAAGCAAGGTGTGCCAACTTTCGGGAATAAGAGGCAGTCTCTGCCATTCCATTCCAATTAGCGCCCATTTTCACTAAGGCATGAAAGATATAGCAGTTAGAGAGAGAAAAATAAATGAAATAACCTGAGAGAGGCTAGAGTCTTCTTGTTGTTTGCTGCCTCCTCGCGAGCTGAAGGGGTTAGAGTCTCCTCGTTGTTCGCTGCCTTCCCGCGAGCTGAAGAGGTTGGAGTTTCCTCGTTTTTCGCTTCCTTCTCGCGAGCTGAAGAGGTTAGAGTCTCCTCGTTGTTCGATGCCTCCCCGCGATCTGAAGAGGTTAGAGTTTCCACGTTCTTCGCTTCCTTCTCGCGTGTTGAAGAGGTTAACGTCTCCTCGTTGTCCGCTGCCTTCTCGCGAACTGAAGAGGTCAATAATTGTCAATATTCATTGAATGTCAATATCAACAAAGAATAGTCGAATAAAAATATGAGCAGAACCATGAGTGAGGAAAGACTTGACAACTTTTGCATGGCCATTCCTGACTGCGTAGTAGAGGGACGTGTTCCTCAAATATCCTCACATTTTCCAAATAAGCCACTCTATTTACACTTCCAGATGTAAAAGTGAATGGAAAATAATTCGGCACCCGTGATTGTCAACGATATTTAGATCGCTGTGTGGTAAGAGAATGTTAACGGTATTGACTGCCCCATAGAGACAAGCAATCATCAAGGGACTCATCCCATTCTTGTTTTTCTTGTTCACGATCTGGAAAGGAGTGAGGCTGATGGGGACAAAGTGAATGAAGAGTGACCCGAAAATACAAAGTTCTCCGAGTTGAGAGAACTAAAGAGATCTTCAAACCTTGGAATTTTCAATAAATTTCTCCAAACGATCTGCCTCCGAAAGAGCATTCTTCAAAAGATCTTTCATATCCTTCACGATCTGGAAAGGGGTGAGGCTGATGGGGACACACTGAATGAAGAGTGCCCCGAAAGTACTCCGAGATGAGAGAACTAAAGATGAGCTGCCAACCGTGAAATGTGCGACTTCCACAAAACGATCTATCTTCACAAGAGCATTCTTCATAAGCTCTTTCATCTCATTCGCGTTCTGGAAAGGATTTGGGCTGATGGGGAGAAACTGAATGAAGAGTGACCGGAGAGTACTCCGAGATGTGAGAACTAAAGATGAGCTTCAAACCTTGGAATTTCCGTATTCCTCCAAAAGATTTATCATTTTCCGAAGACAAGACTTCATTTTTTTTTTCATCTCCTCCACGACCTGGAAAGGAGTGAGGCTTATGGGGACAATATGAATGCAGAGTGACACAAAAGTACTTCCAGATGAGAGAACAAAAGATGAGTTTCAAACCTTGGAATATGCATTTTCCTCCAAACCACCTCTCTTCCAAAGATCATACTTCAAAAGCTCTTTCATCTCATTCACCTTCTGGAAAAGAGTGAGGCTGGTGGAGATAAAGTGAATGAAGAGTAACCCAAAAGTACTTCAGGATGAGAGAACTAAAGATGAGCTTCAAACCTTGAAATCTGGGTCTGCCTCCAAAAAATCTATCTTCCAAAGCTCAAACTTCAAAAGCTCTTTCATCTCAGACACGTTCTGGAAAAGAGTGAGGCTGACGGAGACATAGTGAATGAAGAGTGACCCAAAAGTACTTCCAGATGAGAGAACTAAAGATGAGCTTCAAACCTTGGAATTTGCGTCTTCATCCCAACGATCTATCTCCAAAAGTGCTTTATTCAAAAGATCTTTCATCTCCTTCATGATCTGAAAAGGAGTGAGGCTAAAGCGGGAAAAAGTGAATGAAGAGTGACCCGAAAATATTCCGAGACGAGAGAACTAAAGCTGAGCTTCAAACCTTGGAATTTGCGTCAATCTCAAAACGATATATCTGCATCAAAAGCCCTTTCATCTCCTCCACGTTCTGGAAAGGAGTGAGGATGATGGGGTCAAAGTGAATGAAGAGTAACATAAAAGTAATTCCAGATGAGAAAACTAAAGATGAGCTTCAAACCTTGGGATTTGCGTCTTCATACAAACGATCTATCTCCCCAAGAGCATACTTCAAAAGCTTTTTCATCTCGTTCACGTTCTGGAAAATAGTGAGGCTGATAGGGACAAAGTAAATGAAGAGTAACCCAAAAGTACTTCCAGATGAGAGAACTAAAGATGAGCTTCAAACCTTGGAATATTCGTCTTCATGAAAACGATCTATAGCCCAAAGAGCATTATTCAATAGATCTTTCATCTGCTTCACGATCTGGAAAGGAGTAGAGGCTGATGGGGACAGTGTAAAGGAAGAGTGACTCAAAAGTACTTCCAGATGAGAGAACTGAAGATGAGCTTCAAACCTTTGAATTTGCTTCTTTCTCCAGTTCTTTCGCCAAAAGAATTGACGTGCCTTCCGAGTTTCCCTTCATTGCAGCAAAGTGTAAGGGAGTCTGTTGGTAGAAAGGGTCTTGTGCATCAACCCGTCTAAAATTTTATAGTTCATAAATATTAAAAAAATAACATATTGGATCACAAAAACTGCGAGTTCACTGTCTTGCCCATCTAGTAATACAAAAAAGGAAAGTTAGTTGAAAGCGTATAAATGATCGCTTCGTACGCATTGTTTTCGCAGAGAAGTTTGATAATCCTGTTTGTGGGCACCGTTGTTGCTCCCTGCTCACCACTCACTTGCTTATCTTCAATTATTCAAGTCATATTTATGCTTGAGGCATTACAAATGCAAAGGTTCAGTAAAAGGTGGCAAACTAATTTAGATGCTAGTTAATGATTACAAAGAGTTTTTGTTCGACCACCTTCCCTGAAGTGATCCTCGTTGAAGTATTTGGTGGCGTAGTGAAGGGGTCGGAGGCCTACTTTATCCTCCGCATTCGGATCTGCTTTATTCTCCAGAAGAGTCTTCACAACTTCTAAGCTCATATAGCGACACGCGTAGTGAAGAGCTGTCAGCTTAATGTCTTGTTAAAATACGCTTATTGTTTGAATTATAATACTTTAACAACACCATAAAACAGATTTCTCATCGGTTCTCCATGCTTGTACATAAGTAAGTACGTATGTAAATATCTGCATAATGGTATAATGTCAAATGTTGCACATAGCCATCGTCTTTGAGATCGACTGCAGAAGGGTAATCCGCGATGATGTTCTTCACTTTCTCCACGTCATTAACGGTCGCGGCCTAATAATGACATATCTGGTAAAACGGCATTATATCCAAGCCCTTTAAGAAACAAAAAAGTCGATTATGACACTCTTGAAAGAAACTGGGAAGCATTAAACGACAAAAAGGATCTTACCTCACATAGATCACGCGTAATTTTGACATTTCTGGAAACGGCGATCATCCCATCGTCCGGATTCATGATCTCCCCTCTTCCTGTCGGTACTCATGGATACTTACCCCAATTTTGGTAGAGGTTACTTATTCTCTCTGCTTCTGTGACATCTTTTTGGTCTCTGCCTGCTCTCCGATCTCTTTTATGATCGCCCGAAGAGTGCACTTTCTGAGACACTTTTAGTCAGGATGGAACTTTTATGTAAGACAACTTATCTCTAAGGCGCGAGCAGGGCCCAGTAAAACTGTGCCCTGGGGAAACTTTTTCGATACAGGATACGGAAATCACATTTCTTATACTACTCGACGAACCCTATAAAATGGGCCGTATTTTAGGTTTTGCTAAAATTTTCCGTTCAAGATACGCTGCTGTTTTCTTTTACCGTATTTTTTCTATTAGTGCCCCCGGGGGCACTATTTTTCAATGCCCTTGCGAGAGGGGGCACTATTAGAGGGGGGGGGTTCTATTAGAGGGAGGGTACTATTTTTCGATCTGACTGACAAAAAGTTTGTTGCCAACAATTTACTTTCAAAAAAAGAAGAATCATAGCTCGAATTCAATGGAATCATCACTGGAATATCCATTTTACGGGAGATTTTGAATGAATTTGCAATAAGTTCACAAGAACAGCATCTCATGCCTCCAGGATTCATTCGAGGTACTTCTCGGGCGGAGGTATTTCACTTTTAGGGGGGCACAATTGGAGGGGGGGTTCTATTAGAGGGAGGGGTACTATTTTTCAATACCCTTGCGAGATGGGGGCACTATTAGAGGGGGGGGGGGGTTCTAATAGAGGGAGGGGCACTAATAGAGAAAATACGGTATATACTTTAAACCATAACTTTGTTCAATGCTTGAGTATGTTATATGTTCAATACCCGTTTAAAGCGCTTCAAATCTTCTATAGATACCGATTTCGTGAAGTTTGATTTTGGGCCTAAAATACGGCCCCGAATAATTTGACTGCCAAACTTACCACCTTACGGGCATTTGCACAAAATGTGATGGATATTCGGAAAGCGCGTTAAATTTTTACATAAGATAAGCCTCTTTCAAGAAAAATTAGACGTAGCTATTTTTTGCTACAAGGCGCGAAACACTCTCATTGACCCATGCTGTCAGTGATAGTTCGGCTCATATATTGTTTCATTGGTGATCAAATTTGAAGCCCTTTAAACGGGCTATCGAATGGCATATTGATCATATACGTACTCAAGCATTAAACAAAGTTATGGCTTAAAGTATTTAAAAGAAAAGTGCAGCGTATCTCGAACGGAATTTTTTTTAGAAAATCCTAAAATAGGGCCCATTTTGTAGGGCTCGTCGAGTAATATAAGATATGTGATTTCCGTATCCTGTATCGAAAAGTTTCCATAGGGCTGGCCGTGCTCGAAGGTTACTGACAGGCTGCCTTAACCACAAAAATCGCCCGCCAATCTGAATGAGCTTCCAGGACAGCTTTTTAATGTTGAAAAGTAGCTGTAATGTAAAAAAAGAATTTATCAAAAAAAAATTTCCCCTCTTGTAATAAAAAAAAATTTTCCCCCACCTGCTGCAGCATCTGCTACATTCTGTATCTCCATCAATGGAAGCGCATCTCTGTCTTCAACGTCCTCTTCAGTCCTGACAAGGAAAGGATAAGAGGGGAGAGAAAAAAGGAGATGATGAAAGAGAACAGTGTAGAGAGAGGAGTGGGAGATGATGGAAAGGGAAGAGAGAGAGGTGCACGGAAATGGAAGTCATTTATCTCATTGATGCATTCTCTTTCTTTTCACATGAGCACTTCTGGTAGCACTGCGGCCAGATGATAAGAACTCAGTATATTGCTTTTTAAAAATTTTGTCATTAGATCTTCATAAACTTATGAATGATTTCATTCACAAGTGTTTAGCCAGAATGCCCGATCAAAAAATTCGTTCTGTTTCTCTGAGAATGCTGTGTCTGGCTTCTTTAAAAGGAGACCATGGGAAAAACTCCTACCACGAAGTCCCTGACAGATTTGGACAGATTAGTAAAAAGTACGGTGTAAAGAATCCACAGAAATGGTACTACTGCTCCTCGCCTCTCTCCACAGAAACTTGTGCGCTGGATAACTGGGATGTGAGCCGTCGTGTTAAGAGAGCCTGTCTGAGAGACTCGACCATCACGGGACAGGGAACAAAAGTACCCTTTGATCCTAATTTCCTTAGGCGTGTGTAGGACCTTAATGGCTTCCCAAAAACGTTTTCAGAAAAAAAGTTTTCTGAAGTATGTCTACAGTATGCCCTGATAGACCAAAAATATTCAAATGAGCGTAACTCCGTTCAATGGCGAGCAATCTCAATTTTGAAACATTTGTTCGATTCCTTGTCTAATAGTGCACAAAACAGCCATAGAAACATTTTTCTGAAATCTTCATTATAAGGGTCATTTTGGTAAAAATGTGTTTTGAGGGGTCCATTTCGGGCATCGGGACCCCCCCATGTTAAAAAACGGAGTACACCACGTGAAAGAGCGTGGTTTGTTACCTCTAAAATAATTACCGTATTTTCTCTATTAGTACCCCCCCTTTATTAGAACCCCCCCCTCTAATAGTACCCCCCTCTGAAAATACCATTGAAATATAGAACCCCTCCCTCTAGTAGAACCCCCCTCCAATAGTACCCCCCCCCCCTAACAGTCTAATACCTCATCTCTACATGTACTTCGAACGGATCCTGGAAGCATGGGGTGCTCTTTCCAATGAACTGATGCCAAATTCATGATAAATCTGATGTAAAACGGACATTCCAGTGATGATTCCATTGAATTCGGGCTAAGATTGTTCTCTTTTTGGGAATAAAATGTTGATATTAAACTTTTAGTATCTCACATTGAAAAATAGAACCCCTCCCTCTAATAGAACCCCTCCCTCTAATAGTGCCCCCCCTCTCGCAAGGGTATTGAAAAATAGAACCCCCGGGGGTACTAATAGAGAAAATACGGTATTCTTAAAGTGAAAGTCCTACCTCGAAGGGACGGTAGGACGCGAAAAATGCGCGAGAGTAGGTCAAAATGGCGCATTTTCAGCCTCCGAGGTACCGTGCAAGCGCATTCATCGATCCATAACAACGCTCAATGTTAATATTACAAACTCATTGGCATATCATCTAAGAGCTCTCACGGAGATCTTCAAATCTTACATACATAGTTTTATTTAAAAGTTTCGACTTATATGGGAAATTACGTTCTGTATAATTAAAAGGCTTAAAAAACTACTTCAAAAACATTTCCGCATGTCCAAACATACATCATAAGAAAGAGGATGAAATTTGGTACAAGATGAACCCCTTTCAATGAATTTCCAATTATAAGATGTTTTATTATAAATCATAAAATGAGGGCCAGTTGAGTCACTGTCATTCCGCCCAAGAATTCACAGTTTAGGTTATTCGAATTAGAATATTCCAATCCTCTTTTTTTACACTTTTTCCATGAGGCGTTTTTATCCTAATCTTATGGCTTATAACAAAAGATCATATTCATGGAATTTCATTGAAAGGGGTTTATCTTGTACCAAATTTCATCCTCTTTCTTATGATGTATGTTTGGACATGCGGAAATGTTTTTGAAGTAGTTTTTTAAGCCTTCTAATTATACAGAACGTAATTTCCCATATAAATCGAAACTTATAAATAAAACTATGTATGTAATATTTGAAGATCTCCGCGAGAGCTCTTAGATGATATGCTAACGAGTTTATAATATTAACATTGAGCGTAGTTATGTATCGATGAATGCGCTTGCACGGTACCTCGGAGGCTGAAAATGCGCCATTTTGACCTACTCTCGCGCATTTTTCGCGTCCTACCGTCCCTTCGAGGTAGGACTTTCACTTTCAGAATAATTATTTTAGAGGTAACAAACTACGCTCTTTCACGTGGTGTACTCCGTTTTTTAACATGGGGGGGGGTCCCGATGCCCGAAATGGACCCCTCAAAACAATTTTCGCCAAAATGACCCCTATAATGAAGATTTTAGAAAAAAGTTACTGAAGCCGTTTTATGCCCCATCAGACAAGGAATCGAACAAATGTTTCAAAATTGAGATTGGTCGCCACTGGACGGAGTTACGCTCATTTGAATATTTTTGGTCTATCAGGGCATACTGTAGACATACTTCAGAAAATTTTTTTTCTGAAAACGTTTTTGGGAAGCCATTTAGGTCCTACACACGCCTAAGGAAATTAGGATCAAAGGGTACTTTTGTTCCCTGTCCTTTTACAATGGGGCATGGTCGAGTTTATCAGATTGGCTCTCTTAAGAAAAACCCTGCCAATGTTGGTTGCGCACATCTCTCTCTCTCTCTCTCTCTCTCTCTCTCTCTTTCTCTCCTACTGTTTTATTATAATAAAGTATTTTATTTGATAAATAAGCATAAAAACAATAGACATAAAATGCATTTTATCCGCCAGGCCAGAAAAATGAAAACGTAACTTTTTTTGCATATGCGAATAAGTTACGCCCCACGTAACTTGTGTGCTTGCGCAAGCTGCCGTCGGCGCAGCGAGAACGTAACTTTTAAGTATCGCAACATGCAAACTTGTGGGTTTGCACATTGTAAGTATTTTCTGTGTGTGGAATAACGGTCTGAATACGCATTTGTTTTTGCATTTTTCCTTGCATGAGAACCTATTTCGACCTTGGTGAATGCGACTGTGTAGACCGTTTTAAAAAATATGCTGTAATGGCTTAGATATTATGTGCGATTATTCCATTTAATTTGGTTGTGTTTGGATGCCAAACTGGCTGGCTATAGCAGTATGGGCTACAAAGTGCAAACTAAAGTAAAATTTTGAGAGCAATTCTTACCTTTTTTGAGTTTCTTGTTTTGTTTTGTTTGAGTTTTTTTATTTTATTTATGTGTAAACGATAGGAAAACGCAAAAATAGATTTTCATTGACGGGCAACTTTTTTTGAAAGGCCCCGATACCTCGAGATTCCCTGTCTTAAAATACTTCCTTTAAATGCAATAAGTATACATATTATGAGACCTAAGCCATTTCTGCATTTTTTTTAAACGGCCTTCACAGTCGCATTCACCGTGGTCGAACTAGGTTCTCACTCAAGGGAAAAAGTACAAAATGCGTATTCAGAGCGTTGTTCCAGTTTGTATTATTTATATTAATACTATTAATACCGGATAACGTTGAGCGGGACTGTACGTACATATGTATGAAAATTTGGGAAATTTATAAGGCGTGAAGGTTTCGTTATTCGTAACCTGGACAGTAATTGACGTCCACGTGCGATGGCAGCAAGCCAATTTGCATACTCGGTTTCATATTCAATTCGCATTCGAAAATCACTCCTGTTTTCGGCAGTGTCAAATGGCAGCCCCGATTCAAGCACCTGAAAAAGTAGGGATCTAATCAAGTCACGGAAAAGGAAACAGCTTTCCGTATTTTCTTTATTAGTGGCCGCGGGGGCACTATTTTTAAATGCCCTTAAAACAGCATACCGTATTTTCTCAACTAGTTGTCCTCATTTTTCAATTTTTCAATTTTCAAAGAGGTGGTACTATTAGCGGAGTGGGGGGGGGGGGGGTTCAATTAGAGGGAGGATTACTATTTTTCAATGTGATTGACTAAAAGTTTGCTTAAAAAATTTCATTCTTAAAAACGAGATTATTAGCTCGGCCTAAATGGCCTTTCATTACTGGAATATCCGTTTCTCGATTTTGAATAAATTTGCAATATGTCGAAACTGGTCGCCCTTATTTCTTTTGCATTACCTATATTAGCTTTCAGGAGAAAATAAATACATACATACAGTACCGCTCAACAACCAGGAAAGCAGGAACTTTCGGAAAGTTCCAAAATAAATGTTCGATGAAATTGTGCGCTTCTCGATGAACGCATGTCGATTTGGTTTGCATATTTTGACTCAGGCACTCGTGTTTTACCATAATTGAGTATAAAAAAATCAAGATAATGCATATTTGCAAAATGGAAAATGTTGTGCATTTCGTGGTGCAGGGATACCACAATTCGTAGTGCGTGCATGTTTCATTGTTCCAGTGAAATTTACGAATTGTGGTGTCCTTGTACTACCAAATTCGCAAGATTTTCCATCTTACGTATATGCATTTTCTTGACCTTTCACTCAATTATGGCAAAACACGAGTGCCGGAATCCATATATGCAAACCAAGTCGACGTGCGTTCATCGATAAACGCACAATTTGATCGGACATTTTGGAACTTTCCGAAAGTTCCGAAAGTTCCTTCACCCCCGGTTGACCCCCGGTTGTTGAGCGGTAGTGTATGAGCGGCCTCTTTCAGTGCGAGAACTATTCCATATCTCTCCTCTCTGTGTCTCTCTCCTCTGCCTTAATTTCTCTATGTCCCATGACAGCCTCGTT
Organism: Allodiplogaster sudhausi; assembly: GCA_945643635.1. Classification (NCBI taxonomy): domain Eukaryota; kingdom Metazoa; phylum Nematoda; class Chromadorea; order Rhabditida; family Diplogasteridae; genus Allodiplogaster; species Allodiplogaster sudhausi. The sequence continues at coordinate 1,949,845 of CALZFC010000349.1, forward strand.
CTCTCGCACTTCCCTACTTCAGCAGACAGAAAGAGAGGCAGAAGTAGGCAGTGGCAGTAAAGACACTATTAGTCACGCAAATCAATTAATCATTTGCAACGATGCATAGTGTTTAAGAGAGGACTTAATCTGCTGGGTTAGTACAAGTAATAAATTAAATAAAAATGGGTTAGTACAAGTAATAAATTAAATAAAATTTTTTTTTTTATATTTGAATTAATTTCACGTTACAACTAAAAGTGAAATACATCGCTTGCATTTTGAGTTCGAACATTCCTTTACATTATGTAATCAGTCTCAGCAAACGAGGTGGAAGAGTTTACAGAAGAAAGAAAAGGAAGAGTGAGGGATGGAGAGAGAGAGTGAGAGAGAGCGAGAGAAAAGGTGAGAGATAGAGGTCGTATGAGTGGTCAAAGCATGGTGGTGAGAGGGAGAGGGAGGGCAGATTTAGGAAGGTGAATGTTGACAGTACATAGGCGAGCAGAGCGGAGCTCCCTTGTAAGCACTAACGGTTTTGGCTACATACAACCCTCCTAATGGAACTGATATTTGCTTCTTAAGTACATGGCTCATGGTGTGCGTGGGGAATAAGGCGTGCTCTCTCTCACTCTCTCTCTCTTTCTCTCTTTCTCTCTCCCTATCTCCCTCTCTCTCTCTCTATCTCCCTCTCTCGATCTGTCGTCGTCTTATTTGTCTTATCAACTGAGCAACTCACCCAACGAGGGCCATTTCAATCAATTTCTGATAAAAATACAATACATAGTTGAACATTACGTCAGTGAGTGAATTATGAAGGATTGAAATGGATGACTACATTTGTTTATATTTATTTTAGATGATGACATTTCCTTATTTCAGTTTAATTAAATGAAGTATGTACATTAATCTAGCTGTTAGAAAGTCAATAATATCTGATCGTTAGATAAGCATGTTTTATTATTGCTCTCCAATCTTGCTAAAAACGATTTGCCTATTTATTACTGTTCAATTATTTTGTTTGTATCCACCGACATTCCCGATTTTAATCGTTGACTTAGTCATTGATTTGTTTTAGTCACATAGGCCTTTCTCTTAATGACTCAGACATTTGTCTGCTACCTCAGAAAATGTACTGGACAAATCCGACACGCTTGTCTGTGTCCTCGAGGTAGATTAATCGTGCCGATGCATCTCACTTGATGTGATGAAAGGGGGGGTGAAGAGAATAAGGAGTTCAGAAACTGTGTTGAAATGTGACTTACGATAGACAAACAATAAGAGAGATAAAGAAAAAGATAGAGAGAGAGAAGAGACAGAGAAAAGAGAGAAAGAAAGAAAAAGAGAGATTGAGAGAGAAAGATAGAGAGGTTGAGAGAAAAGAGAGAGAGAGAGAAATAAAGAGAGAGAAATAAAGAGAGAGAGTAGAGACAGATAAAAGACATAGAGAGAAAGAAAAAGAGAGATTGAGAGAGAAAGAAAAAGAGAGGTTGAGACAAAAGAGAGAGAGAGAGAAATAAAGAGAGAGAGAGAGAAAAAATGAGAGAAAAAATAGACGCGAAGCCTATTGTTGTTAGATCAGATATTAAGCTGAATAGAAAAGAGAACGAAAGTGCATGACTTGCGAAAGAGAAATGGTGCTTTCTTTGCAAGAAAAATATGCCTTACTCTTTTTCCGGAACAGCAAAAAACAAAACTTCAAAAAAAGCGCCTCGTAATTCAATATCATGCCAACTGCCGTACGACCTCGTGACAGAAGATGAATGGCTTTTAGCCATAAAATTAATTTAAAAAAAATTTGCTTTAAATAATCCACTTATTAAAGAAGAAACTGCAATTGTATGTTCAAACGTGCAAAGGTTTCAAACGGAAGTCCATTTAATTACTCAAAAAATTACGGTAGACGAGGAGGCTAATGTTGCGCTGGTTTTGAAAAATCCGTTTCTTTTTCGAAGCGAGATCTTATTGCTCGTTTACTAATTTGATACTGTTTTGCCTAATATTCTTTAGTTTACTCAAGAAAATGCACATAAGAAAGGAGGTAAAGCATAAACCAAAAAATGTCTTGAAATATTTGTAAATTTAATCTTCCCGCGATGGGTACGTGGCCGTCAATCTACCATCGAGTGCTGTAACACCCCGTTTTTGCACTGACACCAATCACAAATTCATTCAAAATTTGCACTTTCAAGTATCTTATACTTGAATATGGAACCTTTTTTGTGCTTTTTCATTAGCTTTTTCTTTTTCCTCATGCCCGAGACTATTCAAAAATAGCTAAGATGTTTCATAAATCGGCAATGATTTTTCGGTGATCGCCCTCCTTTAAGGACCTCTTCGGCATACAACTTCTGGTTTGAAAGGAGCATGACACAAGCTATTATTATTCCAGTCAGTCCACTTATGTATGTATGTATGTCAATCCTTCAGCAAAGTAGAAAGATTCAATTGTACAGCATTTGCTATAAAAAAATTTTCTGTTCTTTGTATCTTTTGCAGAAAGTTCAGTCCAGGAGTTTTTACGAGTCCGAGTGTAGCGTTTTTAAGTTCAAATATTATAATAAAAGCGAAGTGCACTACAGTATCTCGGCAGTTGCTAACGGGGTTTTCCGTGCAGGTGTTTTGGATGTTCATGCTTCTTTAAGTTCTTGTCCAATGAAGTTCACCCAAAAGTGGTCCCATTTCAAAGGAATGTCTTGTTTGTTAAATATAAGTAATTTTTAATGGGGATTACGGTGCGTTTGCCGCTCGCGATCGTTCTTTGAGCTGATGGTCATGGCCATTGATGTCCAAAGCGGGCCGAGCCCGGGCCGTGGCTAATTTGGCGGGCTCGGGCAGAGATTTAGAAGGCAGGGCCTGGCCCGGCCCGGGCCTGACTTTGGACATCCCTGGATCGATTGTCATTCATGTGACAATTGCTCTTGCCAGAGCTGTGTTTATACCAATGTGTCACATGGATTAGTTGCATACACTTTTTCCAACAAGGGAGAGAGAAAGAGAAAGAGAGAGAGAAAGAAATTTGATAGAAAAGATGGAGATAGTCCAGGAGGAATAATGAAGAAACTTTAAAGCGTAGGCCAAAATAGGCCTCTTTCAATCTTACAGAGAGGCTCTCTTAAAGTAGACGACAGGCGGAGAAAAAGAGAAAGAGAGATAAAACAACAATCTGAATGCTGGCGAAAAACCGTTTTCGAAAACACTCCGGCGCTGCTTCTTCCGTTATCAGGTAGATTCAAAGCGGTTCGATTGTTCAAGTTTCTTCTCTCTGTCTGTATATCTGCTTCTAAACTCTCTGTTTCTCTCTCTCACTCACTCTTTTCCATTTTCTCTCTTATCTATTTACTCCCAAGCCTTTTGAAGGAACTCTCATTGCTGACAATGAACACTTACTTTTCACTCTCAGCCTGTGCAACATAGTGCTCGATAATAGCAAGCCGTCTGTCTTATTCTCTAACACTTTGTCTTTCTCTCTTGCCTCTCCTTTTTCTTCCAACTACGCATCAAGGAACCGTTTTTATCAGACAAAATGAGTTGAATAAGCGGCAAATGTTTTCGATTCTAATCATTAAACTATCAAAAATATCACAAAATGTATGTATATGCAAAGAAAACAAATGCATATAAAACATGTAGAAAACTGTAGAAATAGTATAATAAAGAGGAAATCCCAATGGTCTCCACAAACTGACCAAATATTTCATTGACATTTAAGTTATTGTGAGCTCAGGATAGTTTTGCTCAAGTTTGTCAAGACGTTGCACGGCTGATTTAGTCATTGTCGTCAATGTCGATCGTGCCCATCCTTGCAAGTCTCACGTATCTGCATTACAAGGAAACATTAAACGAATATTAGACAAAAAGTCATCGATACTTTCAAAAACACGGCTTCTAATCCGGTGCCTCTGAGTACTATATATCCAGCGCAGGTTTTGGATAGCATTGTTCAAAAGGACACGAACCCCACTTCGTCAACGAAAACTGAACGATTGCAGTCGATTGGGAACGCTGTACACGCTATCCACTCTGATGATGCTTCAGAAAATAATATAACAAAGAGATTACATACATAAATAAACTTACCTGAAACAACATTATTTGATTCGAAATTGTCTGATGAATTGCTTGAAACACATGATTGTTTAAAAGATTTTCTTTGACGAATCAAACAATTCATTTAGAGAGGAGGCGCACAAACCAACCGAGTTCATGTTTTGGCTTGTTTTACTCGAAACGAAAGGAGAAATGAATGAGCGCTATTAGATGGATTTTTTTTTCTGCGAGATTCTATTCTTAAATAAAATTGTTTGATAAATCAAACAAGGCTATTTTTTTATTGCTTTGTAGTGCGTTAATATAATCTTTCGCACTTTCCGTTATCAACGAAACAAATAAACGCACGTCCGTTGATGGGCGACTTCAGAAATATTGACACGTACTTCACTTCGGCATGGCCCGGTCTGAATTTCCAGTGTGATTGAAATGAGTCCGATGATAAGTTCGAATACTTATTTTATGCAACAATAATTAGTCTGTAGGTAATTTACTCTGTAGCTCTAGTTGTAAATTATTTTTTTCGCGAAAAAATTACCAGTTTTGGCATCATTACTGTAAATTGAAAGTCAAGTTCGAATATTTATGGAATTTTTATTTTGTGAGCTTATAAATCAATTTTTTGAAATATGAAAATTTTTATTATTATAAATTTAGTAGTGTTGTTTTTTTTCCATAATACAGTTTGTAGAAATCTGAAAATTTGGGAAATTTAAAGAGTGTGAATGTTTCATTATTCGTAACCGGAACAGTTAATTAACGTCCAGGTTCGATGGCAGTAAATCCCAGCCAACTTGCTTTGTGCACCAACACGGTTCTGTATTCATTTTCATCGCCGGCCTTGATTTTGGCAAGTTCCTCTTTCAAATCATGAGCCTGAAATAATGCCGAATCCATGCAGGTCACGGAAAATGGAGCAACATACAACTGATTCGCTTCTCCTGACGTTGAGGTCGATGTTGACGAAAATGTCCTTGCTGAAAAATGACAAAATATTGTGTCGCACTAAAGAGCAAATGACTCACTTGGTGTTATTCTTGACGTGATTCTTGCCTGGGCAAAAGAGTAGCTTATGCGAACAGGCGTTCATTCTCGTGCACTCGCAAGAGAATGTCATAAGATTCATTTTGACCACAGTGGCAGAAACAATTAACATTGTCCATCCTTTTCTTTATCCACGATACACCCTCAGTAATTCACGCGCATTTGCATAGATTGAAGACTTGCTGCGTGTAGTACGAAAGCTGCCTTCCGGTCAAGCGAAACAAAGGACCACGTGAGCATTTAAAAACGGCAAATCGCGAATGATTAGTGATATTTATTGTTCTTAGCCTTTGACATTCAAAATAGAGGTAGTATGAACAGAACGGTTTTCCACTTTTTCTGCGAAAGATTAAGTGCAATAGCATTTTTTTATATATTTAATTTGATTTACACAGAAGCTTATAATTAAACAGAGAAGGAAATTTTTCTCACCGTTTGACTAATCAACAAAGCGGGAACGACGAAATTCTTTTTTAAAAATCTTGTTTTTCGCGGTATAATTTGTGATAAATTTATAACTCATTTAACATAAATTTGCAATGTATAAGGATGCAAAGAAACACTCGTATTAAAATGTTGGAATGTCTCCGGTATCGAGCACTAAATTATTCTTGAAATTCGTTAGGGAGCTATATGAACGAAAGCGAAGGAGAAAGAAAAATAGGGGAACATAAAGGGAGCTGAGCAAGAAGGGAGGGAATGAGGAAGAAAAAACTCGGCTGAAAGGAGAGAGAGAATGCAATTATTGGAGAGCTACTCTGAGGATCTTTCACACGGTGGCCATCGTGTGACACTTTTGTCCGGAAATTCCATTTCCGACATAGTCTCAATAACCAAATGTTTCCTATGCGGCTGGAACGCATAAATATCGCTTTAAAGAAATGTCAAACCTAACCATAAGCATGCGTTTCAATGTGAGTTTGTTGTACCTCCCCTCGATACGTCTCCTAGGGATTAAATACATACATGCAAGAGAAATAAGCCGGCCTAACAGACTAGAAACTGTAAAGAGCATTGCAAGCAGTTAACAAAAAGTAACATACGGACAGGGAAAAGAGATATGCATGCGAATGTACATACATGAGGATCACTTTCATGTTCATCCTCAACCCTTTTGGCTAAAATGTTGAGCTCAAGTTTCGACACGCTCTCTTCCTAAATTGGTTGCACCACTGATCTGCCATAATATGGATGAGCAAAACGCATTCGAACGGTCATGAGCATTTAGCCTGCAAATCGTGCCACAAAAAAGGTGCCCAATCGGGCCTTTGGCCCGGCAAACACTAATGGATTTTCTGTTCTCCTGATAACAGTAAAGGAGCGAAGTGCCGAACTGCTGAGTGTCGAGTTGGCTCTGTGGCTCTGTGGCTGCGCGAATCTCCTCTCACTCTAAACCACTGCGATAAAGTACAGCGAGAGAGAGAGAGACAGAGAGAGAGAGAGAGAGAGAGAGTGAGAGAAGGTGCACGGGAAGATAGGAGGAAGAGAAGGCTGAAGGGAAATTGGCAAAGAAAAGGCAACACATGATAGCGAGGAAGCGAGAGGAAGATAGAGAGAGACCGCGAATAACAGAGAACGAGAGAGCTCTTCGATAACATATGTCATCTCCAAAGAACGCTGCTCCCCTTTTCTTTCACTGACCCGATTGGAAAACATTAAAACAATGTCTTTCGCATTTCACTTTTGCCTTCTCTTCCTCCTATCTTCCCGTACATCTCACATTCTCTATCTCTCTCTGTTTCTCTTTTCGCTCTCTCTCTCTCACTCTCTCTCTTTCTCTCTCTCGCTCTCTCTTCCATTTCAGCCTCTGACAGAGTGACCAATCCGTCAGTGTACTCGAATCTGAACGAATTTGCTCGAGATTGTTCCCCTTTTGGAACTTGATTATGATCGTATAATTCGCACGAAAAATCGATCCTAGTTCAAAATGTCAGCTGATTGTGAGCTCGAAGTAATCCCGAATATATCAAAAAAAAAAACAGGGAAATTGTGAGATATCAAATTTTCTCCAGTGAATTTTTATTTGCAACGGAAACACACAGTTTTTTTTCACAAAAATTTACCTTTTTTGTTTTGCTAAAATACATACGCTAGAACGCCACTTGCGTCAGTAATAATAAGATCAGTTAGAGACTCTAACACGAAGCGTGTTCTATTGGCAAAATCTTGAAAAATTAAATTTTCGCACAGTATATTAAGGATGCATATTATATATGTACATATGTATGAACATTTCAAATAATTACATGACGGAAAACGACTTGTATAGGCCACGTCCCCTTTACAAGTTGCTTCGAATTCCGTTGACTTCGCGTGCCTTCAGCCGCCAGACGTCGGCGAGGTCCAGCTCGAGCGATTCGCTCGACTCTTCGCCGGCGAATCTTTTACGGCTCTCATTTTGTGGACTCTAGCTGGTTACAGATTTTTGGGTACTAAAATGGCAGGCGTCAATTTGCATTAAAAAATTTTGTTAAAATTTCTCTAATTACTTATTTAAAAGAAAAAAAGTTTTGATAAAATTACTGATTATATATTTATATAAAAGTTTTGTTAAAATTTCTAATTACATCTTAAGAAAAAAAGATATATTAAATAACAATAGCAAACTTCTTGAGTGTCTGCTTCGCCATCCCGACGACTTCCTCAGCAATGTCTCGCTGCGTCACTTCGGTCGGATCCACGTAGCGCACGAGGTCGTCGTTGGCGTAGTGACATGAGATCGCCTTGCGGAAGCCTCAATTCAAGCACATCTCACTCATTCTTCATTCAGGCGAAATGGCGCGAATTCAAACGTTCTTTTTAATTAACTTTTTGTCAACATGCTATGCAAATCCTTTATAGGACATATGAATATGCCTAGAAACAGAGCAGAACTCTCTTAAATATTTCCTTTTAATCAATTAAAAATCCATGTTAGAATTCGCGCCCTTTCGCTTGATTCAATCAATACCCTGCGTCCTGTTCGCGCCCGAGCCATGAATGATGAGCGTATGGAAGAAGACCGTGTCGCCCTTCTCCATCTCGACGTGAACGCGCGCGATTGACGGGTCAAACGTCTGGATGCCGTGGTAGGCTTTGTTCACGCCGCCCTCAACAAAAAGAAACATGTTTAAAAAAATTCTTTTTGAGTGAAAATGAATAAATAGTAGGTAGATCAATCAGTTCGGTAGATAAAAATCAATCGATAACTTGGAAAATCAGTCATAGCTTTGAAAATCAATCGATATTGCCTAAATCAATCGATAATTCTAAAATGAATCGATAACTCGACACCTCCCACTCGGGATAGACGTGCTTGAGCAGAGGGCCCTTATGCGTGCCGGGCACGACAACAAGGCAGCCATTCGATGGCGACATTCGCTCCATCGCCGTCCACGCGCAGCAGATGTAATCGGCTGGCCGGAATGGAAAGTACGCGAGGTCTTGGTGCAGCGGATGACGGGAAGTCAGTGAGCCTATTAAGGGGAAAATGGAATTTAAATTATTTTAAATTATATTAAATACTGCTCTACATATGATATTTCAGCACAAAATCGTCAAAAAATAGTCGGCAAAGTTGATTTGACTCGAAATGAGGGGGTGGGGGGAATGAAAAAATTAATGGAAGTTTAATGACGTTTTGTTTCTTCATAAAAATAATTTTAAAAAAAAAACGCAATAGTTAGTCTTCGCGATCACACCAACCTGTGTCAGGCGGCTTGTTGATGAGCATCGTGTGCATCGCGACGAGATTCGAGTGTTGCGTCCCGATCAGATCCTTGACAATGTTGACAATCTGATTGTGAGAAAGATGTTTGTTAGATTTTTAATTAGCTACTTTAACTTGAAGATTTTTTGAAGTTCATCTAATTAATCTTTTTTAAGGTTTGACATAATTTTTAATCAGAAATACTTTTAATTTAAAAAGATTAATGTTGAATAGGAAAAAAGACTTTGCTACCGCCGGATACTTGCAGTATTCGAATAGCACGGGATCGTTCTGGAACTCTTGCAGCTTTGTGATGGCGCGTTCGCCTATCGTGAATTCGCTCTTGGCTATAGTCACATCACGCATGATGGTCATGTCACGAAATTCACCTCGGCCAGCCGTGCAAATTTCCTGCGCATCCGACATTCGTCGAGTTTTCCAACTCACGTGTGAGTGAAAGCGGCGATTGTATCGATCGATCGCTGCTTCCGGGACGCAGCCTTTGACGACGAGGAAGCCGTTCTTCTTGTAGAAGAGCTTCTGCTCGGCCGAGAGCGCGATGACATCCGCACGCCAATCGATGACGCTGTCGGCCAACTGTACTTCGCTGCCTCGTGTTCGTGTCGACATACTACTAATAACTGTTGATTTTATTATCGTTGAAAACTACCTAATTATTGACTGATTGTTAAATGTATTTATTCATCGGCCATTAGCTACATAATAAAGTATCACAATCAAATACGAGCAGCAGTTTGAAACGATATGGAAAAGACTGATTAGTTGATGGAAGTCAAAGGTGTTAGCAATTAGGAATCGCGTAAAGAATTGTTGACGAATATACTCAGAAGAAATACCACGGATGGCCGCCCCGGAAGCATTCATTCATTATACACAAATATATGTAGCAACGCTAGCGCCCTGGTCTTTTGGTTATCGATAAGAACGCCGCGGCAATCATATGGGTTACTCTTCCCCTCTGACAGGTGAAGTATAGTCGAGTGTATGCTGATCGACCAGGGAAACATTAAACAGGAAACAGGAAAGAAACGTACGTTCTTTCCTGATTGTGAGCGCAGGCATCCCAAAATGTTTGCGACACTTCTGAGCACTCCCTAGTCCATCACTAATAGCAGGCATATGAACATGGCCTGGACATTTTAGAATGGTCTACAATAGTTGTTAGTAAACAATGCAAAATGAAGAATCAGCAGTAAGCACAATACATTTAAAAAAAAATCAAGAATCGATCCTGGACGAGTCGCGGGCCGCGTCGCGTGTCGCGTCGCGTGTTGCACTTCGTGACGCGTCGCGTGTCGCGTCGCGTGTCGCGCTGCGTGACGCGTCGCGTGTTGCGTGGCGTGCAGAATACAGTGGCGCGGTCGAGGGTGCGGAGCCGACAGTGCCTCTTGTCGACGTGTCTACGACACTCCTCGTGGCCGCCGAAGGATCTTGTGAAGGAGAAGCGAGCATAACTGCGTGTTCATCAGAACTGCGATGCATCTGAGAGAAGAAAGAGGTTAAAAAGTAAACATGATTCATTTTTTAATACTAATAGATAGCAAAATAATTAATTATTCCAGTGACAAATATGATGTTCTCTCTTCTGCTCAACAACGGTTTATTCGCGTTCAAATTATCCAACATTTTGTTACATTATAAAATACATGTATACAAAATGTGCCAAAACTGACCCGTCAAAACACATCGCAAGAATAAAGGCGTAAGAGGTCAGCAGAAACTTTGGCCACCGAGCCGAGGTAAACTTGGAGATGAGAAAGTATGAGAAGAGCTCGGTGGAGAAGCAGAAGCCTTGGAGAGTCACCTAAGAAAGAAGAGGAAAATTGGTTAGAAAAAAAATAAATATGGAAACGGACAAGACATATGTATAAACTTGTCTCACTGCATGTTACAATATGAAGTCTTACCTGTCGAACGAAGCTCCGCTCAACAGATCGCAGTCGAACGTCGGTTCCCTAAAAGAAAGTACCAAGTTTATTATTTTTTTTAAGGAAGCTCGATTCCTTTTCACCCGTCTAAAGCTAACCTTGACATCCCACTTAAACGAGACAACCATATCTGTTGTGGAGTTATGTGTACATAAGTATAATACGTGACTTTGGGATTCAAGGGATATTAGGAATAATTACACCGGCATCATCCTTCCCTGACAAGGGAATGGTCTCGGCTTTACCCGAGGTTATGAGATGAGCTATATACCATTCGAAAGCTCTTGATGAGTACATAACGAATATCATAATAAAAATTCCCGAACGAATTTTATTTATCGATCGGATTTTTGAAAAATGGTGGCGTCGAGGCGTTGAAGCTGGACCTAAATCAGCTGTTCTACAGCGTGAACCAGCTCAAGTAGGAACTCAGCAGTTAGAGAACTGTGCCGCGAATCAGGAAAATCGACATGGAGAAAGCAGAGTTTGTCTGGAAAGACCTTGGCAAGTGCAAGAGGACGAAGGCATCGCTCAGGTTCAAGGAAGATGCAAACATGCAGCCAAGGCAGTTCTGGGCAAGGAACGCTATTTTCGCAAGGCGCCCGCAGGTGTCGGAAGCGCCGGACAAACGGATCGCGACAGTCGGCAACAGTCCTGTTGAGACCGCGGAGAGGGCTAGTCCGCTGGTGATTGGGCCGAAGCCTTGCAGAAACGCGAAGAACAAGACAAACGAGATGATCGCTGAAATTGCGAATCCGCGAAGAATCTCGAGACACACATCTGCTGACAAGAAGGACGACAACCGATCAAGTTCGACGAAGAAGGTGAAATTCGTTGAAAGTTCCTTCCTGGGCTAACGATCCAGGGGAGGAGAGAGATGCATAATGAATTGCATATTGTTGAATCGTGTATTGAATGTCGTGTGATTTTTTGTGATCAAAGTTTCAAAGTTTATTAAACAATCAGGGACTGGGCCCGGTGGGTGAAGGAAAGATGAAAGGCATCGGGTTTCATGACTGCGGTTCGCATCCAAGTGGTGGACAGGTTGCGGTCGAATTCGTTCTCGGGGGCGTCCAGCATGTCTTTTCCATTTCCACGGTCTCCACTCCACGGCTCGTCTTGTCCAGCGTCCTCCATCCATTTTTGCAATCAGACTGGCCCATTTCCACTTCCTCTCCATGGCTCGTACTCGGATATCGGGAATAGGAATTTTGTCGAAGAGCCAGTCATTCGTCCGATGTTCGAGGAGAGTGACTCCGGCCATTTTTCTCATCATTTTCCTCTGGCACACAATGAGGCGGCGGCGATCTTGTAGACGAAGTGCCCACGTTTCCGCACCATACAACAGCGCAGGCTCGATGCTAGTTTGGTAAACGCGACATTTGAGGGCAACGTCAACTCTCCTGTTTGTGAGGAAGTCGTAGAAGCGATTGAAAGCTGCCCAACCTGCCCGCACTCTCCTGTTTAACTCGAGGGCCGGATTGGATTTAAATGTTACCAATTGTCCAAGGTAGACAAAGGTGTCCACGTAGTCGATGGTTTGACCTGAAACAAAGAGATGTTTGCGGCTTCGATTGGTCATAGCCTGGGTCTTCGAGGTGTTAATGGAAAGGCCTACGGCTTCACTTGCGGCTGACAGCTCACTGAGCATCGCCGCTGCTTCCTTCGCGGAATGGGAAAACAGGACAATGTCAGCATAACGGAGGTGGTGCATTTGAATGCCATCTATGTTTATGCCGCGATCAGACCAGTCTAGGTTTCGGAACACTTCTTCCACAACAGCAGAGAAAAGGGAGGGACTGATGTTATCACCTTGTCGAACTCCTCGCTGCACGTTGATTGGCACAGTTTGGCCTCGAAGGCGTACCCGAACTTCAGCTGAATCATAGATATTCTGAAGGATGGATATGATCATCGGGTGTACGCCTTGGCGATGGAGGGCGGGCCAAAGGGCATCGAATCGAACGCTGTCGAAGGCCTTCCGGAAGTCAACGAATATGAGATAGAGTGGAAATTCATACTCGGTTGCCTTCTGCAGCATTTCGACGACTACATGGATATGGTCAGTAGTGCAGTACTTCTTGCGGAATCCGGCTTGCTCGACTGGTTGATTGAATTGCAGTGTCTCTTCCATCCGCGCACCAAGAATTGAAGAGAATACTTTGTACACGCAGGAGAGTAGGGCAATTGGACGGTAGTTGGCAATGTCGAGCGGGTCACCTTTCTTGAAAATCAACGATAGCACCGAGTCGGCAAAGGAGTCAGGCACACGTCCCTCATCCAGACAGCGATTGAAGAGGGCGGCAAGATGAGGAGACAGGATGTTAACTCCAGCGTGAAGCATCTCAACCGTGATTCTGTCTGGATCAGGGGAGCGCCCTTGCCGCATCCGATTTACTGCCTTTTGGACTTCGCAAGGTAAAATCGGTGGAAGAGCCTCGGTCGTGATGTAGATCTGCTGCCGAGGTGGAATTGGAACAGCAAACAGACCATTATAGAACCGCTGCACGATGTCGGCAACTTCACTGCGGTTGCTGACGACGCGTCCATTAGGAGACTTCAATTGGCAGAGTTGAGTACGTGACACCTCAGATTGCTGCAGGGCTTTTCTTAATCCTCGGCCTTTTCGGACAGCTCTTTCAACAGCGTAGAGATTACGTCGACGAAGACACTCGGAGCGCTTTGCAGCAGACCGAGAGTTCGACTCGGGATGCACGCGTGACACGGGCTGTAAGTAGTTGATGTCTCCGCTGGAAGAGCTGTTGTGTCCGATTTGACAGTGATGGCTTCTGTTCTGGTTCGTTCGCAATCTTAGCGGCGAGGGATATAATGTTGGTGACGTTGGGATACTGTGTCATATCCACTCCTGCTGAGAGATGTGTGAGCGCAACGTCGAACAAAGGCCTGTTGATTCGACCGCGTGGCTGAGACGCCCTGTGTCTACGAGTTGGACGAAGTGGAATGCGGACACGGGCCATCAGCATGCGGTGATCACTGTCAAAGCGCAAAGAGCCAACGACCGAGACGTCAAGGAAAATGGACTGGTCCCGACAGAGCACATAGTCGATAGCGTTGCGCGTAATCATGTCGGGAGAACGCCATGTCCACTTCCTAGAGTTGCGTTTGTCGAACCGGGTATTCATGATATGAAGCCGATTCTCCTCGCAGAATTCGTTGAGCATCTGGCCGCGGTCATTGCGTCGGCCAAGGCCATGCCGGCCCACATACATCTCTGCACCCACACGGCTTCCAATCTTGGCGTTGAAGTCCCCCAGGAGAACTACCCGTCGAACTACCCGGAAGCTGAACACGACCAGCAGAGTTAACGAGCAGCGTCTGGAGTTTGTCGAGAAAACCCGTGTAAGTGTTATCGCAGTATGCCGATGTGGGGGCGTAGCAGACAATGAGGCGTAGTTGGCATCGGTCCAACGTCACATCAAGAAAAGATAGTCGGTCACAGATATGATGAAAATCGCAGTGACCGGCCCATTTCTTATGAACGTAGAAGCCAGTTCCCTTTGAAGAAGCCTCACCATATGCGAAGAGATGGTGTCCTGATGCCTTTAATGTGACAGCGGTGAGGCCTGTGGGCCGAACTTCTGAAAGACCGATGATATCAAATGTCTGTCGGCCTTTCGGAGCGTTCGGCAGTTCAGAAAGCCGATGCGAAGATCTTGCTGCATCACACGGACGAATACTCTGCCCGGTTGTCCAAGCGACGGGCAGGGATTCCCTTTCTGTCGAGAGCCGGAGCGAGAGCCGACCAGCCGCGATGAAGTTGAGAATGAGGAATGAGGAATTGATACTGTGATACTTGAATCAAATTTTTCATTTTAAATTTGGTGTCAGCAGTTGTACATACATTTGTACATTGAGTTTTGTGTGTCAAAGGGAGACGTAAGCTGTGTGCCGAACTTCCTCCTTGAAGAAGGTCTGTAGGAGAGGTAGGTCAATCCGAACTCCTACGTGGTGTAATTCCAAAGGGAGACGTAGGCTGTGTGCCGAACTTCCTCCTTGAGAAAGGTCTGTAGGAGAGGTAGGTAAATCCGAACTCCTACGTGGTGTAATTCATTGGGTATAATTGTGTGGTAGAGTTGAGTGAGTGGGTACTACCCACTAGGGGAGGTGTTGTGGAGTTATGTGTACATAAGTATAATAAGTGATTTTGGGATTCAAGGGAAATTAGGAATAATTACACCTGCATCATCCTTCCCTGAGTACATCCCATTGTCCGCAAGGACTACATCTTCCATCCCTTTATAAACCCCCTCCTACCCGTGAATAAATGAGTTCCTGTGTTCTACGTGTTCTTCTCTGGTTGATCTCGCATCGCATCGCATCAACTTCATCTCAAGACACCCGAATCTCTGCGGCTGGTCGTCGTTCCCTCTGTCCCCCTCCTTTCAGGTTCCGGCGGTGATCGGAAGTGGAGTGAGGATAAGGAAGAAGGATAAGAAAGGAGTACGGCCAGCGAGAGAGTTAGGCGAGAGAGATAAAAGAGTCCCGGAGGACTCATGAGAGATACAGCAAGAGGTTGCTGGCGAGAGCGTCTCGCCGTACGATAACTGGCGCTAGTGTGAGAGGCCAGTTTGGTTAAAGCGAGAAAACCTTGTAATCTATCCTTTTCTGGCGAGGACGAAAGATTACAACTATATCTATGAATGCTTTCTGCGAATGGATTTTTCCATACTTTTTTCTACCACTAAAATAAAATGATCATTGTTGTACTTGAAAATTGTCTTAGTTTACCGAAGTCATTTGAATAGTTTCATTGGACATTTTATTCGTTTAGTTTCTTTTTATTGTGGTTGATAATTTTATAATGTGCTAAGGTAAATGTCTCTAAGTACGTTGACTCTCATTATGATGCGATGAGGCGTCGTTCTCGTGATTCACATTGGTTGTTGAGGTTAACGTTTTTAAATATATTAAATATATATTTTAAAACAAATATATATATATATATATATATATATATATATAATAGGTTGATCAATCTTGACTCTTGAGGAAGTGAAACATGTCAATCTGTTTTCTTTACTTTCACTTGTTTTATTCAAGAAAATAAAACAGAACTTAAATGCCGGAAAGAAACTAACCATTCGTGCTGCAAGTCATATTCATTCTTTCTTGGGTTTCCTTTCCATTGGAATCCACCCAAGTCAGGCCGTCGGACGCGCAAGTCACTGGCCCAGCCACTGCTTCATACACTCTCTGGTTGTTGGCATCGAAAGAATCCCGCTGAGTTTGAAGAGAAAAAATGTTAAGTTTCATTATAATTATTTCGGATAATAAAAAAACTTTGCGGAAACAAGAAGGTAGAATTTTTGAGCGAGAAATGAATCCCGCAAAATTTCGAATTACATCTTTCTTCGATTAATAAAAGATATATAAATGGTTCTGCGATACAACCTCGGCTTGATAGCCGGGAAAGAATAAGCAATGTAATTGATACCTGAAGTCGTAGTTGTCGTGCTCGTTGATGTTGTTGGTGGGTGTGTACCTAATTTGAATTATGCTAGATGAATATCGCTTGTCGGTGACATTTACGATTTTCCCATATATAGATATAGCAAAAGCAAATTCGTGATATTCACTATCCGAGATGTGCACCATCATTTTCGGGCACTGCGGATTCGGACACATTCACAGTGGTCAACGTTGTTGAAACTTTAAAGGAGCACGAAACTCAGCGTTATTTATATGTGAATATTCCTGAATTAAAGAATGAGTTTTTGGCTCCATGAATACACTAACCAAAAGCGGCGCACGTCAACTCCAGATTCGCGTAGAATTTGCCCGCGTAGTCCTTCCACTGATTGTTCACAGCAGTGCACGTGAGCGTCGAGTCAAGCCGAACAACCGTACCATCGGAACGCTTCGCCTTAATTGGAGACAGTCCACTACATATTCATGTCGCAACTATCTCTCCAATGATGCCGGCACACAACTGCCCTTTGGTGGTGTTCTTGAAATGAAAACACAAATGAATGTGCAGCATCGAAGTGGCAAATTGCCCTATTCTTTAGTCCTCTTTCGTTGCTTCTTTCTCAGTAAAACACCACAATGTGTGTGTACCAATCCGGTGTAGCCGTTCGGGCAGCGCAGCGTCGTGCAGTTCGTGTACCTGTTCTTCTCGAGCAGCGGAGAGCTCGAGCACGAGTAGCCGACCGGACATATTTCTGACATGGTGTAAGTGCACAGATCGCAGCCTGAATCGGTTGTCGTTGACGGTGTGGCGAGAGAAAGATTTCTGTCGAGATATCTTTTTATTATAACAATTATTCTTTTTAGAATATACCAATTATTCTTTTTAGAATATACCAATTATTCTTTTTAGAATATACCAATTATTATTTTTTAGAATATACCAATTATTCTTTTTAGAATATACCAATTATTCTTTTTAGAATATGCCAATTATTCTTTTTAGAATATACCAATTATTCTTTTTTGAATATATCAATTACGCTTTTTAGAATATTATTGGTTTTTAGAATAAAATAATTTTTAAAAGAAGATTCCAACACACGCAAGAAGGGGAATATTCCAAAAAAACATTCCATGAAATTTGCTTACGCGGAAGAATCTTGCAGTTGAGCATTGTTGGATTGATCATCTTGTTCCCATTCCATTACAGGCGGACCGCTGCCATGCAAGAGCTGTAGGGCGATACAGTACGTGGCGATGGCGACGGTTGGTGGAATGTTTTTTTTTAGTTTTTATTAATTAAACTGTGGTTTTTTCTATTAACTCCTTTCATTATTTGCCAAAAACAATTCACTCCTTTAAGAAAACAAGAGTAATTGATTACTATATGTATTACATGAAACAAGATTATCAATTTAAATAGTTTTAATTTTTTTCATTTATCATTTAGTGTCCACCCGGCTACATCTGCGCTGATGCCTCCCTGCTGACGATCGTGCAAGAGCCGTGCATCGCTGCAACTTGCGCGGCAGGCAGCCAATTGGTCTTCATTTCCGTCAGTTGATGCACCCGCCCAAGTTGGAGCACTGTTGATGTCCGACTTGTTGGTGTTTTGTCGCTTCTAAGAGTGGTCTGCTGATCGCCCATTTTTAGTTTACGAAATGGTGATTGTTTTGGGCAATAAAATTGCATGAACATAACATTGACATGAAGAATTTATCCAAAACATTAAGAATATTCTTTCACGAACATAAATTTGGCATGCAGATACATTGACACTGACAACCTATTTCTTGTGCTGCCTCAGGAAAGTTCCGAGTATGCAATCTCGGATGCCGGTATTCGGTGCATAAACGACGGAGTGTGGTACGAGGACGTAAGCGACCCCAGGAGGTTCCTGTATCAATTGAGAACGCCCACGGTCTACTGCAAAAAAAGTAAGCAGACTAGATTTTTAATAGTGTTTATTGTATTATAATTCCTAGAATACTCACTTGTTAACTTACATATGTTATATATGTTTTTTTTGTTGTCGAAAAATTCAAATCCGCAGCTGACATGCGCCGCCTTTGGTTAGCGCATTCAAGCATCCGCCAGAAACTACTTCTTTATTTCATGCCTTTTGACGACTATAATGATCAGGAAAAATCACATGGATACGGCTGAGTTTCGTGCTCCTTTAAAGTTTGAACAACGTTGACCACTTAGAATGTGTCTGATCTTCGGCATTTCATTTCTGTTTAATTTATTGAATAAAACAAGTGAAAAGAACGAAAACATATTGGCATGTTTCTCTTCCTTAAGAGTCAAGATTTATTAACGTATAATATATATGTATATTTATTTAAAAAATATATATTTAATCTAACTAAAAAAAATTTTAACCTCAACAGCCATCCGTTACAGGCGGACCGCCGACGTGCATGAGCTGTACGGTGCCAAAGTACGAGGCCCCAGCGACTGTTGGTGGAACTTTATTTAAAGAATAGTTTTATTTAATTAAATACTTTTTTTCTATTTACTCCTTTCTAATTTGTCCAACTATTCACGCTTTAAAGAAAACAAGAGTAATTGATTATATTACATGAAGCAAGATTATCAATTTAAATAATTTTGAATTTTTTAAAATTTATTATTTAGTGTCCACCCGGGTACATCTGCGATGATGCCACCCTGCTGATGACAGTGCAAGAGCCGTGCATCGCTGTGACTTGTGCGGCAGGCAGCCAATTGTTCTTCATTTCCGTCAGTTGATGCACCCGCCCAAGTTGGAGCACTGTCGATGCCCGATATAGTCACACGTACAACATTTTTCTTGTGCTGTTCAGGTAGGTAACGTGTATGCGATCTCGGATGCCGGTATTCGGTGCAAGAACGACGGAGTGTCCTATGAGGACGTAGGCGAACCCACGAGGTACATGGTTGAATCGAGAACGACCACGGCCTACTGCGAAAAAAGTAAGCAGAGATGTTTTTTATAGTACTTATTGTATTTTAATTCTTTTAATACTCACATGTTAACTTGTGTTATTTATGTTTTTTTTTGTTGTCAAAAAATTCAAATCCGCAGCTGACAAGCGCCGCCTTTGGTAGTTCATTCAAGGAGCCAGAAACACATTCTTTAATTCACGCCTTTATGCCTCGAATTTTTGCCTAGTAGAATTGTCAGGAAAATTCACATGGCTGAGTTTCTCGAAAATGAGAGCGCTTATCTCGGATAATGAATATCACGAATTTGCTATCGCGATCTCCGCATTTGCGGTCCGAAAAGGACGAGGACTAAGAAAAGATCTGCAGCAGCCTGAGGTTTCCCTAACTCAGCTCTGCGAATTGAAGTCTCCTAATGGGAGCGTCACTAGGAACCGCAGTGAAGTGGCCGACATCGTGCAGCGGTTCTATAATGGTAGACGAATAAGAAACAACTGTAGAGCAACTGATTTAGGAGACGAAGGTTGTCCAGCACCGAGTCTTATCTTCGAAGAGGTCCCAAGTAGCTTCCATCTCAAGCTAGGACTTATCGAGAGCAACAAAACACATGCGTGGTGCACTGGCGACCTCCTGGTTAGATGTCACAAACAAAACACTCCCATTCTCTTCTTCGTTACACATCTTATATTACAAGATCAAGATGTAGCTCTTAAGGGATACATCGACAATGGCACAACATACCGTCAGATCAATGGGCCAGTCGTGCTGACATGCGATTTGGCAGCTCGTGTCTGGCGTCAAGAAAACGGTGTCATAATGGGCACGGCTGACAAGGCTCGGCTCATGTGCTCCCAAAAACGTTACTTCTTTCACACTTCCCTCTATAACGCTTACATTGTGATGGCACGGCTCAAATCTAGCACTGAATTTGGTTCGCATCAAATCTATTCGACCAAGCCGAATAGTTAAATCGATATCAATTTGTCACCTTTTTAACCTCCATTAATTGCCATCGTCGTGTAGGATGCCAAATTCCATACGCCGTCGGAAACATCGATCCCTCCTTCGCCGATGTACTGGGTATGGAAAGCCCATACTACACCGATAACTTCATTGGTTGCAACAACGATCTAGTGGTCTATGTCGTAAGAAAGGTTAAAAAAATTATTTGTGCGTTACAACCTTACGTCAAAATGTCCTTGATTACTTCGGATCAATATTGATGTATTTTAATTGTTGCTAAGAAAGTCCTTTATTCGCGTTAGTTTCCTACTTTAAGAATTTGATAGGCTAAATCAATCCATGATAACATGTTTTTATTTACACCTTCGACAGGGAACGGTTGAGCCGATCGATTTCGCCCTCTACGAGCAAGTCCACTCTCTCGAATGCACTCCCGAAGGGTTCTGGAAGAGCAACGACGATACTCCCAAACACTACATTGGCGAGGACATTTACACCACCTGCGGCAAGCCACACGGTAATAACGGGAGCAAATATTGTAGGCCAGCCAGTCGGGCACTAATTCTCGGCCACTCATTTTGATTCTTAGATTTTCATCTATCTTTTTTTTATTTAAAAAGTTTCGCTTTTATAGTCAATAAAATTACGTGATTTTGTGCAAATAACTATATTTAGTATATACATAAAAGCTTTCTAGTAGTTCCGAAATTTTAAAATTTACGTTTCCACCATCAATTTATCGAGTGTTTCTGACTTTCTGGTACAACCGGGCTACCGACACGCTAGACTTTTCTTTGGACCGGCCCTAGAACATTGAAAACGTTGAAAAAGGCGTAGTCAAAAGTGTTCACGAATCACAGGTGGTGGTGTGCCCAAAGGTGGCCGTGCCATGTCTGCCTTTGACAATAATGATATATTTTAATAAAGTGTTGATAAAAAAATTCGGAAATCGGAAGAGAAATAAGGTCGGAATTCGGCAATTCGATAGACCTCTGTTGGCCAATAAAAGACAACCAACGCGTGTAGTATGTGTCTGCGAGAGAACTCGAAAAAAACCTTCCAAATCGGCTTCTTTATTCCGTTCAGCACACGAATTGTTTGATGAGTTCACGGAGCCGCTCACGCCGCTCCCCTCTGTCTTCAACTTCTTCAGAGCAGACGCTACCGCCGCTTTCTATTACACCGCAGACGGGTGCAAGATGTACACCTGTTCACATCCTCAAACCATCTTTTGGGCGCAGAAGATTGAAGTGTTTCCTCCAGTCAATGTTGGTTTCATCAGAAACTTCTTGGCGAACTCACTCTATTCGTCATTCAGATTCAACAGCCGAATCCGGACTACTTCTATGAAGGCACTATTCTCTACCCACAACAGTCCCAACATTCTTACGATCTCTACTCTGGCGGACAAATGGTGGTGAAGTCGAACGCCAGTAGGGCCATCTCGTGCATGAGGCGTAAGTCTTGTGTTTTCGAGATTTAGCAAAATGGCAAAGTATCTGGTGAGATCTACGGGAATGTGCGAGTTAAATTGGAAAGAGAATGGAGAGAGATTATTCTATTCTACATTACAATTCAGATCTTTCCTAGGATAAATTTTTGCATTCAAGCGAAAAGGTTTGAAAATGCCGTTTCTTTATCCTTTAAGCAGCTGGAACCATGTGCCCACCGCTCGAAGTGTTGTACCATGACGCCAGTGGCTATCTGCCATCCGGCCAACCCCATTCACCAACCGGACAACGTCGGCTTTTATTGGACATGCGGCGGCGGCCAGAGCGGCCAGACAATGCTCGTCTACTCTGTTCGTGGATCCTTAAGAGTGATATACTTACTTGCGCCGCTCTTCAAATTCAGGACGGCGTTTCGAACGGCACGGTCAAACGAATCCAATGCAGCTACCACGATGACGAGGAAGGTTTTGACGTCTACTGGTCCGTTGATGACGCCTCCGGCACGCGGCTGCCTGAAACGGGCGCAAAGATCTTCTGCGCGATCCCTGGGATTGCGAATTATGAACCTTGAGAGTGGATACACAGATTTCATGCATAGCTTTAGCAGTTGATTTCGTTTCACATTCCTCCTAGGTTACATTCTCACACTATTATTAGCCTCTTCAATCTTCCCCATCATCACATTTGCTGAATAAAAATAGCTCACAATTGTCTGAGTACAATACGTGAAAAATTGAACACAGAAGATATGCAGAGTTTCCTCCTAGCAGTTCATCATCGTAGTGCGAATTTATGCTTATGAACATACCAACATGTATGACGGTGCAAACTAAAAAAAACGGTCATTTTTGGGTTTTCGACCCGTTATGCACACTTGTTTGGAATATTGCACACACGAGAATGCTTTCGGTACTCATTCTCTTCACAGTCCACACATTCAAGACGCAGAGATTTATGACATTCTCCAAGAACGGAAAGGTGACTAGTGTAGCATTAAATTTACTATTTTAAGAATTCGCTCGACATCTGATCATTTCAGTACCAGCCGTCAGATGTTGCTTGTGATGATGTCTCCAGCGCAGTGGCAGTCATTATACAAGAACAAGGCACTCAAACAACTCTTTTCAGTATTGCGAAGAAGCAAATAGAACGGATAACAAAGTGAAAGAGGTGGGAAAAGATATCAAGCGTCGGATTGGGGCCTGCGTCGGCAAGCAGGGATCGGTTTTAGACATGTTATCTCTTCTCCTTTGTTCCTCTCTTTTATCTATACCTATCTTAACTAAAATGCTCTCTCTCTCTCCTCCTATACTGCTGTCTACTTCTATCCCTTTTCTCTCTCCTCTCTCTCTCTCCCTTCCCAGGTTCAAAAAATGGCTTGGTGGTCGAGCTGCACTGATGAACGGCCGAACTTTTCCATCGCACTCACATGGCACCCGAATTCGAGAAGCCACATCTGACGCCGCGTCCCTCCTCGCTTAGTTCACAACGTCAGCAAAAGGAAAAGTTACTTAGCAGCCTAGCAACAAGCGATGTTTGACATGGAACATTCAGTAGAAGTGTATGTCGAAGTCCCGAGAACACTCTTCTTCAGTCTCACTGCCTGAGTCGGTTGCTTCTCGACTGCTCTCAATCTCACTCCGAACCAGCGGCAAGCATGAGCACTTGGATCTATTTCGCTTCCCTGCTTACAGTATTCCAGGTTTTTGCGTTGACTCGATCTTTGGCCAGTAGCATGAATTTCGATTTTATGCGTCTACGACGGCCTATAAATCAAAATATAAATTATGACTGTTACTGAAGTGCTTATTCCAAATATAGGAAAGGAAAACTTCCTGAATTAATATCAACAACATTTGTATGAATATGATTGTACTATTGCACTGTTTTTCTTCTCTCACCATCAGCCTATCGCAGCTGTCACCCGCTTCCAGCGAATGGGTGGTACTCATCCTCTAAAAATCCCGAAGCACACTACGTTTAATACATGCTTCAAACAATGCATGGCGCTGCCGGTAAACGCTTAATTATTTATTGAGCGATGACTAAATTTTGAGCAACTTTATTGATCAGTTTATTATTGATCGCGATTACACTGTCAGATGGATAAGTGCAGCGTTGTTATTATCGATCTGGCGATGTTCACTTGCCAGCTTCGTATGCATCGTCCCGATTACGACGTCCACGCTTAGTTTGAGCGCATACCCGATGCCACTTGCAGCGTAAGAACACGAGAGAGCTACATGTTCGGGCCTGCTGACGATTTCGGCTACCCTGCGTGGCTGTTTCATTTGTTCAGGAACCACCTGGAACCGAATGGTAAAGAAGGGATATAAGAAGTTTTCGAATACCATGAGTTTCTTGGTATCGTACGCATGCAAAACTGTACAAAGTCGCAAGAATACAACTGTAAGCTTTAAACGCATGATAGGTAAAGAATTTGCGTTGTCGTCGCTCTAAAAGTATGAACTTCTGCCTCCAAAAATAGAAGTACATAAAGGTGATAAATACGGCGGTGAATCCTTGTCGATCGAAGTACAAAGGGAGGAATGCGTGAATTTGCCGGATTCCTGGCGCGACTCCGTAAAGCGGGTGATTATCCAAAGCGGAGATTGCGCTCGTATTTTCGATGAAATGGACTGCGCCGGCAGAGTCGTACAAGTCCGCTTTCTTTTCCATCTGTTACTATTGGATTCTCTCTCTTCCACTCTTTGTCTCTCTCTCTCTCTCTGTCCGTCTTCTTTCACGAAAAGCTACTAATAAAGTGATTTTTTTTTAGCAATGTGAAATTAGTGCAAACTGAACAAAGCAAAATTTTTTCCAAGTTTGTTTGATATCCATTTACTTCAACAATATGGGCTAAAACCTTAATAACAATTAAAGGTCTATTTCAGGTTATCGAAAGGAGTGATTGCGCAGAGAACTTAAGTAGGTGCACGCCTAACATGTACATGAAAGCAAGTTCGATTCAACCTTGCCCCACCATGGATTGAAAGGAAGGCGAAACTGTTTTATCCTTCATACTATCCTTATATGACGCGATTTGCGAGAGTTTCAAAATGGCAGGGGACCCGGCCAAAATCGACCGGCTTGGATTTTGTTCAAAAGTTCCTAATAGGTGTTTTCTGGTATGAGGAATCGATTGGAAGTGGTCTAGTCATCAGAAACTGTCTCTTTCGTCCGCTATGAGGGCTTGAATTATTAGGCTCGCCGCGCTGGGAGGCGAGTTGGATGCACGTCTGAGGTCACTGCGCCGCACGTTTTTGAGATATTGAAATGAAAATATGCATCTTAATAGCCAAGATATTGATCTAAATAACTAAAAAAGAAAAACTTGAAAATGTTTAATTTTCAATTTTTTATAGAATTTAACGTCTGAGGGAGCACAGAAAACGTGTTTCTTATTTTCTACCAACCAAACCTATACAGCTGTATAGAGCTTGAAAAGAGCTTTTGAATGGACTATTGGGTTTAGAAAACTTAGGATGCGCTGAAGTTTTCTGATCGATTATCCCGGAGCGGCAGTACAAAAGAGCACTTCATAATCATTTTCGCACATCCAAACATACACCATAAGGAAGAGCGTGAAATTTGCTACAAGCGGAACCTCTTTCAATAATCTATAAAGTCTACAATTTTTGTTATAAGCTATAAATGTTGGGCCGGTAGTGAAATTTACATTTCGCCCAATAATCCATTTTTTAGTTTATTCGAATTAGAATATTCCAATAATTTTTTTAGCGCCTTTCCATGAAGAATTGTTCTAAGCAGATGCCTTAGTCTTTTGATTTACAACAAAATATCGTAGATTCGTAATTTTATTGTAAGGGGTTCAGCTTGAAGCAAATTTCACGCTCTTTCTTGTGGTGTATGTTTCGGCATACGAAAATGATTGTGATGTAGTTCTTCTAAGACGCGGACATGCTGATTTGCACTGCGCTCCGGGATAATCGATCAGAAAACTTCAGCGCATCCTAAGTTTCCTAAACCCAATAGTCCATTCGAAAGCTCTTTTCAAGCTCTATACAGCTGTATAGGTTTGGTTGGTAGAAAATAAGAAACACGTTTTCTGTGCTCCCTCAAACGTTAAATTCTATAAAAAATTGAAAATTAAACATTTTCAAGTTTTTCTTTTTTAGTTATTTAGATCAATATCTTGGCTATTAAGATGCATATTTTCATTTCAATATCTCAAAAACGTGCGGCGCAGTGACCTCAGACGTGCATCCAACTCGCCTCCCAGCGCGGCGAGCCTAATAATTCAAGCACTCATAGCGGACGAAAGAGACATTTTCTGATGACTAGACCACTTCCAATCGATTCCTCATACCAGAAAACACCTATAAGGAACTTTTTAAAACAAAATCCAAGCTGGTCGATTTTAGCCGGGTCCCCTGGAAGTTTGATTCGATTTGATTCTCTCGCAAATCGCGTCATATGTAGCTATTCAACTTTTCAGAGTACACATTTGTTCCCCCGTTGAACCTATGTACATTTTTTTATTGGTATCAGATTTTCATTGGGATAAAGAAACTGGTCGAAAATGAAATATTATTAAAAGGCATCATTGTGAGAAAAGATCGGCAAGGTGCGCTTGCATTCACTTAATTATACTAATTCACAAATCGAGTAATAAGAACATCTGCAATCTTTAGCATGAATTTCAGCATGACCATGCGCAAAACAATACAAATGGAGGTGAAAGAATCGCTGTACATGCATACTTGTGATTTGATAAATTAAATGTCTGATGACTATCTTATTTTTTAACTGATCAGGTTCAGACGAGTACAGATACACCCCCTCCTCCATCGGAAGTAGCGGTTTTGTTCTCTTTGTTTGTTCTATGACTGATACAAAATCATAAGCGTTTGCTCAGTTTGCAGAGACGTACGTGAACTTCAACCACCATTCCTGGATCCGATACAGATCAGTGAGTGAAAAAGAATGGAAATAGCGCTCGGTAACAGTAGAGCGAAGCCTGAGAGAAAATAGGGTGATGTCATATCGTGGCACACAGGATGAAAGGAAGTGGGACAAGGTGGAAGCCATCCGTTCTCTGGAGATTCGCAGAACAGACATGAAGCTGCCTCCGACTGATATTTACAGATACATATATTCAATTCAGTAGATATCAATTGTGAAAGGAACAATGCAGAAGAAGGTAAACAGTGTCAGTAAACGCATAGTGACAATGTGCCAATCTTGTGTCAATAAAATTGAATGATTCTGAGGCATAAAACCTGGTAATCCGGAAATTCTAACGGTTGATGATGGTAAACTAAAGAGACTGAAACTAAATATGCAAACCAAATCGAGGTGGATTCATCAAGAACGAAAAATTGGATCGGAGAAAGAAAGAGAGGGAAAATGGATGGGAGGGAACATTGCATAAAACTGATGAGTGAGAAGGAGAGAATAGAAATTTAAAGGGACAGAGGAAAAATGAAGTAAACGTAGCATGTGATGTGAAATCAGCCTTTTTGGGTTTGCCGTTCACTTCCCTCTCCCATTAGGGAATTATCATTCCTGGAATATAAGGCGATTAGTATGCCTTACAACTGAGTATATTCGCACGGTCATGAGTTCCATCGAGAGAGGCCAGGTAACAGACCAAGTTTTAATCAGCCAAAGGAGGGAACACATTTGCATGATGAACTCGAGTCTTCACTTTAACGTCAGTTTCTCTCGTCAGAGCATGTTCACATACATCACTGATAATTCTAAACTCTCATGTTCATGTTATCCTTCGCATTTGCAATATTCGGAGCGCAGTATATCAAATGAAGTGCATTCGGTAACGGAATTCATATAAAAGTGCGGCATCCAATTGTGTTCCATCATTTCAGATAGCCTTGTAAATGGTGATGATTCGGAGTTTGTCGCCTAATGCCTTCGCTACGGTACTCATCTTAATCCTCTTTCCTTCCGCCGCAAATGCATTCTTCGGTCAGTTTTACTTTCGATTCAAGACACGCCATATCTTCTCACCCAGTTTTTGGGCAGGGCAGAGTAGAGTTATGATGAATGTCATCTGGCTTATGTCGTTGATTGACATGCTACTTACAATAATAGCCTCCCTATTCAGATCACACCGAATCTTTATCCTGGATATTGGAAGTTATTTTCCAAAAAGAAATGTAAAAAGAAGCATATGTTCTGTGGCGCTGTAATTTCCCTGCTACCATTTTTACCTATCCTCCATTCGCAGAGTCACCCTGCACATGCAACAAGGTAATTCCGGCGGCGAACGGCACGACGGGCAGCGCGAACTGCCAGACGGGCGCGACTTGTGATCCGAGCAAGCTGCGAGAGGACGACACCTGCACCGTCTCTTGTATTCAGCCATTCGCGCAGCCAGTTGTCAGTCGAATAAAAAAAAGAAGTGGTTCTCGCCATTTCTCTCTTATTCTGTATCACACTCTACCTCTCACAATGTCTCTCCATCAATCTCTCACTGTCTGACCCTTTCTCTTTCTCTCTATCGTTTCTAAGAACGCTGACTGGAACGCACGTCAAAGAAAACAGAAGTATTTTTGGAATCATTTTTGTCATACCTTAGGCATGAAGAGAATTCAAGCATACCATCACTATTTTTGTTTACGGCCATGAAATTGTCAGAA
The DNA here is from genome assembly GCA_945643635.1 of Allodiplogaster sudhausi. Classification (NCBI taxonomy): domain Eukaryota; kingdom Metazoa; phylum Nematoda; class Chromadorea; order Rhabditida; family Diplogasteridae; genus Allodiplogaster; species Allodiplogaster sudhausi. The sequence goes on from CALZFC010000349.1 coordinate 1,977,947, forward strand.
ATCCAAATAGCGCAGAAGGAACGTAGATAATAGAACCCGCATGCATTCAAAAGAATGATGCTGAGTGGTCGCTGCAGTACAAGAGCGGGCTTTCGTGGTTGACGGCTGACAAGATCAACTGTACGAGTGGCGTCTTCTATGCGAACAACAAGATGATCAATCCAACGCTGCTCAACTGCAAGATTCTTCCACGTAAGCAAAATTTCATGGATTTTTCTTTAGAATATTCAACTTTTGCGTATGTTGGAATATTCTTTTAACAATTGGTTCTAAAAGCAATATTAGGTATATTCTGAAAACAATACTTGGTATATTCTAAAAAGGATAATTGGTATATTCTAAAAAGAATAATTGGTATATTCTAAACAGAATAATTGGTATATTCTGAAAACAATACTTGGTATATTCTAAAAAGGATAATTGGTATATTCTAAAAAGAATAATTGGTATATTCTAAAAAGAATAATTGGTATATTCTAAAAACAATAATTGGAATATTCTAAAAACAATAATGGGTATATTAAGAGAGCCAATCTGAGAGGTTCGAGCAGGCCTCTATACAAGACATGTCGGGAACAAAATTATTTTTTGATTTTTTATTCCTTCTAATGGCTTATGTAGCACCCTAAAGAGATCCCAAAAAAATTGTTCCAAAATTTTTTTTCTGTTATTTCACCATGGATATGCACCGAAAACCCGAAACAACTCAAATGATCATAACTTTGTTCGTTGTTGAGATATATTAATTTTGAACTGTTTATTCAATTCCAAATTGAAAGGCGCACAAAAATCTTGTTGATCACTTTTTAAACATATTTCATTAAAGGCCTCATTTTGGCATTTTAATATTTCAAGTGGTGCGTTTGGGGCATAAAAACCCCCCATGTCAAAAAGCTGAAAGCACCACGTGAAAGAGCGACCTTTGTTACCCCTATTTAGATGCATTTAATTCAGAAATCCGGTCCCCAATTTTAGAACATTTTGACTTGAAGCGCACGAGTCGGTCAAAATGGCGCATTTTTCGGCCGCCGAGGCACCGCGCAAGCGCATTCCTCGATCCATAACTACGCTCAATCTTAATCGTTCAAAATCGTAAGTATATCATCTTAGAGCTCTCACGGAGATCTTCAAATGTTACATACATACTTTTATTGAAAAGTTTGGATTTATAAGGGAAATTTCGTTCTGTATAATAAGAAAGCTTAAAAAACTACTTCAGAAACGTTTCCACATGCCGAATCATACATCAAAAGAAAGGGGATGAAATTTGGTACAAGGTGAACCCCTTTAAATGAAATTCCATGCTTACTCTCTTTTGTTATAAGCCATAAGAGTAGCTTAACATGGCCTTATGGAAAAACTGTAGAAAATAGGATTGGAATATTCTAATTCTAATTTGAAATATTCTAATTCGAATAACCTAAAATGTGAATTCTTGAACAAAATGACAGCGACGCTACTGGCACTACTTTTATGACTTATAACAAAAGATCGTATGCATAGAATTCCATTGAAAGGGGTTCATCTTGTAGCAAATTTCATCCTCTTTCTTATGATGTATGTTTCGACAGGCGAAAATGTTTCTAAAGTAGATTTTTAAGCCTTCTAATTGTACAGAACGAAATTTCCCATATAAATTGAAACTTTTCAATAAAAGTATGTATGTAACATTTGAAGATCTCCGTGAGAGCTCTTAGATGATATACTTACGATTTGTATTATTGACATTGAGCGCAGTTATGGATCGATGAATGCGCGGTGCCTCGGCGGCCGAAAAATGCGCCATTTTGACCGACTCGCGCGCTTCAAGTCAAAATGTTCTAAAATTGGGGACCGGATTTCTGAATGAAATGCATCTAAATAGGGGTAACAAAGGTCGCTCTTTCACGTGGTGCTTTCAGCTTTTTGACATGGGGGGGGGGTTTTATGCCCTTAACGCACCACTCAAAATATTAAAATGCCAAAATGAGGCCTTTAATGAAAGAATTTTAAAAAGTGATTAACACGAGTTTTGTGCGCCTTTCAATTTGGAATTGAATAAACTGTTCAAAATTATTATATCTCAACAACGAAGAAAGTTATGATCATTTGAGTTTTTTCCGGTTTTCGGTGCATATCCATGGTGAAATAACAGAAAAAATTTTTTGGAACAATTTTTTTGGGATCTCTATAGGGTGCTACATAAGCCATTAGAAGGAATAAAAAATCAAAAAAATAATTTTGTTCCCGACATGCCCGTGCTCGAGTCTCTCAGATTGGCTCTCTTAAAAAGATATCTGTACAGAAATCTTTCTCTCGCCACTCCGTCAACGACAACCTATTCAGGCTGCGATCTGTGCACGTACACCATGTCAGAAATATGTCCGGTCGGCTACTCGTGCTCGAGCTCTCCGCTGCTCGAGAAGAATTCGTACACGAACTGCACGACTCTGCGCTGCCCGAACGGCTACACCGGATCGGTACACACACATTGTGGTGTTTTACTGAGAAAGAAGCAACGAAAGAGGACTAAAGAATAGGGCAATTTGCAATTTCGATGCTGCACATTCATTTATGTTTTCATTTCAAGAACACCACCAAAGGGCAGTTGTGTGCTTGCATCATTGGAGAGATAATTGCGAAATGAACAGTGGACTGTCTCCAAATTAGACGAAGCGTTCCGACGGCACGGTCGTTCGGCTCGACTCGACTCTCACGTGCACCGCTGTGAACAATCAGTGGAAGGACTACGCGGGCACATTCTACGCGAATCTGGAGCTGACGTGCGCCGCCTTTGGTTAGTGTATTCAAGGAGCCAAAAACTCATTCTTTAATTCACGCCATGGTGAGGAAAACTGTGCTCCTTTAAAGTTTCAACAACGTTGACCACTGTGAATGTGTCTGAATCTGAAATGCTCGAAAATGAGACTAAAATCGTAAATGTCACGGACAAGTGATATACATACATACATCTAACATAATTCTAATTAGGCACACACCCACCAACGACATCAACGAGCACGGCAACTACGACTTCAGGTAACAATTACATTGCTTATTCCTTTCCCGACAACATTGGAGGCTTTTTCTTGCGCAATTTTCATAATGTGTATTCTTGATTATCAACAAAACGATTCTTTTACATGAAATTTTCGAAGTGAGGAATCAAATGAAAAATAATTAAGAAAAAGTAAATAGTGCATATTCTTTCTAGCGACCACAACGAAAGTTTGAAAGTTTACTAATTTGAATAACAATGAGTAATATAAATTTGCAGGCACAACAACTCCAACGACTACGACGACAAGACGTAAATTAAGAGATATTGTTGAGAAAAAATTACTCTCTTCTTTGTTATAATTTGACTGCCTTTATGATTACTTCCAAGCCACAAATATTTCCCATTGCCTAGCATGCGATTGTAAAGGCTACGGTCGTAACACGGACTGCAGCGCTGGTCCATGCGCTCCTGTGCTTGAAACTTCATCAGAAAGCATGTGCCGGGAATTATCTTGTCCAGATGGCTATCAAGCCGAGGTTGTTTCGCAGATCCATTTATCTTTTATTAATCGAAGAAAGATCTAATTCGAAAGGTTGCGGGATTCCTTTTATCTCAAAAATTCTACCGTCTTGTTTCCGCAAAGTTTTTTATTATCCGAAATAATTATAATGAAACTTAACATTTTTTCTCTTCAAACTCAGCGGGATTCTTTCGATGCCAACAACCAGAGAGTGTATGAAGCAGTGGCTGGGCCAGTGACTTGCGCGTCCGACGGCCTGACTTGGGTGGATTCCAATGGAAAGGAAACCCAAGAAAGAATGAATATGACTTGCAGCACGAATGGTTAGTTTCTTTCCGGCATTTAAGTTCTGTTTTATTTTCTTGAATAAAACAAGTGAAAGTAAAGAAAACAGATTGACATGTTTCACTTCCTCAAGAGTCAAGCTTTGTTAACCTATTTTATATATATTTACTTAAAATATATATATTTAATTTAAAAAAAAACGTTAAACTCAACAGCCAATGTGAAAAATGTTACAATCACGAGAACGACGCCTAATCGCATCATAATGAGAGTAAACGTACCTTAAAGACACTCACCTTATCACATTATAAAATTATCAACCGCAATAAAAAGAAACTAAACGAATAAAATGTCCAATGCAACTCTTCAAATAACTTCGATAAACTACGACAATTTTCAAGTACAAGAATGAGCATTCCATCACAGGCGGACCGCTGCCATGCAAGAGCTGTAGGGCGATAAAGTATGTGGCGCCGGCGACGGTTGGTGGAACGTTTTTTTTCTTCGTTTTTATTAATTAAATTGTGTTTTTTTTTCTATTAACTACTTTCATTATTCGACAAACAATTCACGCTTTAAAGGAAACTAGAGTAATTGATTACCGTATTTTCTCTATTACTGCCCCCGTGGGTACCATTTTTCAATACCCCTGCGAGAGGAGGGCACTATTAGAGGGGGGGGGGGTTCTATTAGAGGGAGGAGTACTATTTTTCAATGTGATTGACTAAAAGTTTGATAACAACATTTTAATCACAAAAACGAAGAATTATAGCTCTACTTCAATGGAATCATCCCTGGAATATCAGTTTTCCGTAGATTTTGAATCAATTTGCAATCAGTTCAATGGGAAGAGCATACCATACCTCAATCATAGATTCCAGGTACGTCTCTATTAGACAATTGAGGGGGGCACTATTGGAGGGGGGTTCTATTAGAGGGAGGGGTACTATTTTTCAATACCCTTGCGAGAGGGGGGCACTATTAGAGGGGGGTTCTAATAGAGGGAGGGGCACTAATAGAGAAAATACGGTATATGTATTACATGAAACAAGATTATCAATTTAAATAGTTTTGATAATTTTCATTTATTATTTAGTGTCCACCTGGCTACATCTGCGATGATGCCTCCCTGCTGATGATCGTGCATCGCTGCAACTTGCGCGGCAGGCAGCCAATTGGTCTTCATTGGAGTCAGTTGATGCACCCGCCCAAGTTGGAGCACTGTTGATGTCCGACTTGTTGGAGTTTTGTCGCATCTGAGAGGTGGTCTGCTGATCGTCCTATTTTTAGTTAACGAAATGGCGATTTTTCGTTTGCTTTTTTTCTGCTATAAAATTGCATGAACATAACATTGACATGAAGGATCTATCCAAAACGTTAATAATATTCTTTCACGAATATAAATTTGGCATGCTGATACATTCACACCGACAACCTATATATTTCTTGTGCTGTTCAGGAAAATTCCGAGTTTGCAATCTCGGATGCCGGTATTCGGTGCATGAACGACGGAGTGTGGTACGAGGACGTAAGCGACCCCTGGAGGTTCCAGTATCTATTGGGAACGCCCACGGTCTACTGCAAAAAAAGTAAGCAGAGATGATTTTTAATAGTGTTTATTGTATTTTAATTCCTTGAATACTCACTTGTTAACTTACATATGTTATATATCTTTTTTTGTTGTCGAAAAATTCAAATCCGCAGCTGACATGCGCCGCCTTTGGTTAGCGCTTTCAAGCATCCGCCAGAAACTACTTCTTTATTTCATGTTTTTTGCCGACTAGAATGATCAGGAAAATTCACATGGATACGGCTGAGTTTCGTGCTCCTTTAAAGTTTGAACAACGTTGACCACTTAGAATGTGTCTGATCTTCGGCATTTCATTTCTGTTTTATTTTATTGAATAAAACAGGTGAAAAGAATGAAAACATATTGGCATGTTTCACTTCCTTATGAGTCAAGATTTATTAACGTATAATATATATGTATATTTATTTAAAAATATATATCTAATGAAAATGTAGACCTCAACAGCCATCAGTTACAGGCGGACAGCCGGCGTGCAAGAGCTGTACGGCGCCAACGTACGCGGCCCCGCCGAATGTTGGTGGAACTTTTTTTTTAAAAACGGTTTTTATTAATTAAATTGTGTTTTTTTCTATTTACTCCTTTCATTATTTGTCCAACGATTCACGCTGTAAAGAAAACAAGAGTAATTGCTTATACATATGTATTACATGAAACAAGATTATCAATTTAAATAGTTTTGATTATTTTAATTTATTATTTAGTGTCAACCCGGCTACATCTGCGATGATGCCACCCTGCTGATGACAATGCAAGAGCCGTGCATCGCTGTGACTTGTGCGGCAGGCAGTAAATTGTTCTTCATTTCCGTCAGTTGATGCACCCGCCCAAGTTGGAGCACTGTTGATGTCCCACTTGTTGGTGTTTTGTCGCTTCTAAGAGGTGGTCTGCTGATCGCCCATTTTTAGTTTACGAAATGGTGATCTTTTTTTTTTTTTTGGGCAATAAAATTGCATGAACATAACATTGACATGAAGAATCTATCCAAAAGGTTAAGAATATTCTTTCACGAACATAAAGTTGACATGCTGATACAGTCACACGTACAACCTTTTTCTTGTGCTGTTCAGGTGGGTAACGTTTATGCGATCTCGGATGCCGGTATTCGGTGTAAGAATGACGGAGAGTCCTATGAGGACGTAGGAGACTCCACGAGGTGGATGATTCCATCGAGAGAGGCCACGGTCTACTGCAGAAAAAGTAAGCAGAGATGATTTTTTATAGTACTTATTGTATTTTAATTCTTTTAATACTCACATGTTAACTTGTGTTATTTATGTTTTTTTGTTGTCGAAAAATTCAAATCCGCAGCTGACAAGCGCCGCCTTTGGTAGTGCATTCAAGGAGCCAGAAACACATTCTTTAATTCACGCCTTTATGCCTCGCATTTTTGCCTACTAGAATTGTCAGGAAAATTCACATGGTTTCGGCTGAGTTTCTCGAAAATGAGAGCGCTTATCTCGGATAATGAATATCACGAATTTGCTATCGCGATCTCCGCATTTGCGGTCCGAAAAGGCCGAGGACTAAGAAAAGACCTGAGGTTTCCCTAACTCAGCTCTGCCAATTGAAGTCTCCTAATGGGAGCGTCACTAGGAACCGCAGTGAAGTGGCCGACATCGTGCAGCGTCTATAATGGTAGACGAATAAGAAACAACTGTAGAGCAACTGATTTAGGAGACGAATATTGTCCAGCACCGAGTCTTGTCTTCGAAGAGGTCCCAAGTAGCTTCCATCTCAAGCTAGGACTTATCGAGAGCAACAAAACACATGCGTGGTGCACTGGCGACCTCCTGGTTAGATGTCACAAACAGAACACTCCCATTCTCTTCTTCGTTACACATCTTATATTACAAGATCAAGATGTAGCTCTTAAGGGATACATCGACAATGGCACAACATACCGTCAGATCAATGGGCCAGTCGTGCTGAAATGCGATTTGGTAGCTCGTGTCTGGCGTCAAGAAAACGGTGTCATAATGGGCACGGTTGACAAGGCTCGGCTCATGTGCTCTAAAAAAAGTAATTTCTTTCACACTTCTCTCCACAACGCTGACATTGTGATGGCACGGCTCAAATCTAGCACGGAATTGGTTCACATCAAATCTATTCGACCAAGCCGAATAGTTAAATCGATATCAATTTGTCACCTTTTTAACCTCCGTTAATTGCCATCGTCGTGTAGGATGCCAAATTCCATACGCCGTCGGAAACATCGATCCCTCCTTCGCCGATGTACTGGGTATGGAAAGCCCATACTACACCGATAACTTCATTGGTTGCAACAACGATCTAGTGGTCTATGTCGTAAGAAAGGTTAAAAAAATAATTTGTGCGTTACATTCTTACGTCAAAATGTCCTTGATTACTTCGGATCAATATTGATGTATGGTAATTGTTGCTAAGAAAGTCCTTTATTCGCGTTAGTTTCCTACATTAGGAATTTGATAGGCTAAATCAATCCATGATAACGTGTTTTTATTTACACCTTCGACAGGGAACGGTTGAGCCGATCAATTTCGCCCTCTACGAGCAAGTCCACTCTCTCGAATGCACTCCCGAAGGTTTCTGGAAGAGTAACGACGATACTCCCAAACACTACATTGGCGAGGACATTTACACCACCTGCGGCAAGCCACACGGTAATAACGGGAGCAAATATTGTAGGCCGGCCAGTCGGGCACATTTATCTTTTTTTTATTTAAAAAGTTTCGATTTCATAGTGAATATTTCAATAAAATTTGGTGATTTTGTACCCATAACTATATTTAGTAAATATACATATAAGCTTTCTAGTAGTTCCGAAATTTTAAAATTTATCAATTAATCGAGTGTTTCTGACTTTCTGGTACAACCGGGCTACCGAAACGCTAGACTTTTCTTTGGACCGGCAATAGAACATGGAAAACGTGGAAAAAGAAGTAGTCAAAGGTGTTCACGAACCACTGGTGGTGGTGTGCCCAGAGGTGTAGAGTGGCCGTGCCATGTCTGCCTTTGACAATAATGATATATTTAAAAAAAAGTGTTGATAAGAAAATTCGGAAATCGCAAGAGAAATAAGGTCTGAATTCGGAATTTCGATAGACCTCTGTTGGCCAACCACAGACAACTAACGCGTGTTGTATCTGTCTGCGAGTCAACTCGAAAAAACCTTCCAAATCGACTTCTTTATTCCGTTCAGCACACGAATTGTTTGATGAGTTCTCGGAGCCGCTCACGCCGCTCCCCTCTGTCTTCAACTTCTTCAGAGCAGACGCTACCGCCGCCTTCTATTACACGGCAGACGGGTGCAAGATGTACACCTGTTCACATCCTCAAACCATCTTTTGGGCGCAGAAGATTGAAGTGTTCCCTCCAGTCAATGTTGGTTTCATCAGAAACTTCTTGGCGAACTCACTCTATTCGTCATTCAGATTCAACAGCCGAATCCGGACTACTTCTATGAAGGCACTATTCTCTACCCACAACAGTCCCAACATTCTTACGATCTCTACTCTGGCGGACAAATGGTGGTGAAGTCGAACGCCAGTAGGGCCATCTCGTGCATGAGGCGTAAGTCTTGTGTTTTCGAGATTTAGCAAAATGGCAAAGTATCGGGTGAGATCTAGGGGAATGTGCGAGTTAAATTGGAAAGAGAATGGAGAGAGATTATTCTAGTCTACATTACAATTCAGATCTTTCCTAGGATAAATTTTTGCATTCAAGCGAAAAGGTTACAAAATTCCGTTTCTTTATCCTTTAAGCAGCTGGAACCATGTGCCCACCGCTCGAAGTGTTGTACCATGACGCACGTGGCTATCTGCCATCCGGCTATGTCCTCGACCGAACTGCCAACCCCATTCACCACCCCCACAACGTCGGCGGCTTTTATTGGACATGCGGCGGCGGCCAGGGCGACCTGACAATGCTCGTCTACTCTGTTCGTGGATCCTTAAGAGTGATATACATACTTACTTCCGCCGCTCTTCAAATTCAGGACGGCGTTTCGAACGGCACGGTCAAACGAATCCAATGCAGCTACCGCGATGACGAGGAAGGTTTTGACGTCTACTGGTCCGTTGATGACGCCTCCGGCACGCGCCTGCCTGAAGCGGGCGCAAAGATCTTCTGCGCGATCCCTGGAATTGCGAATTATGAACATTGAGAGTGGATACACAGATTTCATGCATAGGTTTAGCAGTGTATTTCGTTTCGCATTCCTCATATGCTAATTTTTTTTAGCAAAGTGCAATTAGTGCAAACTGAACAAATTTATTTTGACGATAGTTGCACCAACTAAGCTGTTCTCCTTTCATTGGGATAAAGAAACTGGTCGAAAATGAACTATGATTAAAAGGCATCTAAATGAGCAAAGAGCAGCAAGGTACGCTTGCATTCACTAACACTTAAATCTTGAAATAAGTACATCTGCAATATTTTGCAGGAATGGTTATTCAAGAGCAATTGCTTGTCAAAGGAACTCTCAAACAACTCTTTTCAGTATTGCGAAGTCCGTGATTTTTATTCATACTTCGCAGATCTGTAAAATACTGTTTAATCGTTTCAGTGAATGACGCTATTAGTGAAAAAGGTCGATCTTTGCCTTTTATATGCGACATCAATATGTTTGGATTTCGTCTCCTTGTATTATTTTATCTTTTTTCACTTTCTTTGTCTCCTTGTTTTAATTGTGTTATTTGCCCCTGTTTCTTTTTTTATTTGCCCTTTGTTCATCGTATATTTTTTAATTGCCCTTGCCGCGGGCTGAGGAAGATTACAGCAGCTGGACTAGACAAATGAACAAAAATGAAATTTTCGACCCGATGCATTCATGCACAATAATCCCATTCATATATACATATGAATATTTGTATGTACTGTCCCGTTCAACATTATTGGATCCGATAATAGTATTATTAAATATAAAATAATGTTAATAAGATTAATAATTTAATATAAAAATATGAATGGAGGGCGATCACCGAAAATTATACAACGTTTAAAATTATACCGTGTCTTTTCCAACTTGTAAACCTTAAACATCACTTGATAAATCATGGGATTATATGTATATAATTCATAGAAATACTGTTTTTTACTGAATGTTCAGCCACCTTCTCAAAAGTGGTAGAAAATTTCTTTGCGAATAAGACGAACCAATTTTCAATTCATTGCGAAGAAGATGAAGTTCTCGAATGCCAGAGTGACAGTACGCACAGAAAAATATCCGTCACTGATAACTTATGTAGAAAACGGATTCAGCTCACAATGGAAATTTATATCAATAAGAAAAAAAACATATAGTGGAGTTATTCATGTTGTACTTGATTGTATACATTAGAATCAGTTTTGCAGGAGGATGTTTACTATGTCAAATAACGAGATAAAACTTGGCAGGATTGAACGTTGCTCAGTTAGCCCTAAGGCAACAAAATGCTTTGCGCAAGATTGGGCCGCAACTTCGATGAACACCCGATCTACCTGTAAAAATTAAAGAAACTGCTTCAGCATAAAGAGATGTTTTCTACATATTTAATTAATGTAATGCAAATCTTACCCCATCTAACGGGCAGACGCACAACTTATACCTATTCTTGATGTCGCCCCCCACGGCGGCCGGACTGCCCGTTCCGGAATAAATGGTTTCGCAATACTGAAAATAGAAGAGAATCTCCATTATTAGATTCAAGAAATTATGTTAAATCGAAACCGTTGCATCGTAAAAATCATTGCAGTCCACAGCAGACGGCAGGTACTGAAATTTGTGAAAATTAACAGAATCGGGAAAATGTTTCATCTCTTATCCTGATAGGTTTTTTCTACATACAATTAATAACCTTTCCGTTCATGGAGCAACTGTTCTCGTTTATTGCGTTTATCGCGACTCCATCTTCATTTCTGGAGTTTTCGAGAATTAAGAGATAAAACCCATTTTGAAGAACTATTTCGACCTGAGATCAAAACAACTTTTTCAAACAACTAAAAAAAGCATCTCAAATATCGTGATATTGATGAGAAGTGCGAATAACAAGATCATATATATTGCTGATACTGGCTTGTCGAAGCATGCCTAAAACTGATTTTTGACAAAAATTCGCTTAGATCACTATCAGTGATTTTTTTTATACTTCGCAGATCTCCTAACGACGGTTTAATCCTTCCAGTGGAATGGCACCACGAGTGCAAATGGTCGATATTTGCCTTTGCATCATTAATCTGTTTTCATTCGTTTCCACTTTTGTTCATTTTAGCCTCCCTGTTTTATTGTTTTTATTTGCCCCTGTTTCTTCTTTTTTATTTGCCTTTTCATAGTTTCATTTTGATTGCCCTTGCCATGCTTGGTGATTTGGAAGATCACAATAGCGCCAGTTACAAGAAAACAAATATGCACAAAATGAAATTGTTTTTGTCTTGCGTTATCTTAAGGAAGGATAACCATGACTTAGCCATCGCCAGTCGTTCAAGTGACTCACGTTGCTGGCGAGAAATTTTTGCTCTTGGAGATGGCCAAGACATTAACTCGTTGATGCTGCTCACTCTTCTCGATTCGCTTACTGCATATTCGCTTTTGACCGCACATTTACTGCACGCTTAGGTGAGTCTGAATCGGAATGGCAAGGGCAGAGTCTGATGGGCGAGGGTAGCATATCTGATGGCGAGTCCAATCTCCCCCTCCCCCCACCAGCCTTCCCCTTTCATCTACTGTATGTTAATATGTGGTGTATACCATATTTTTGGTGTTGTTGTCCTCTATGGAGTGACATTCAGGGTACTGTAGTTTATAGATACATCTGATTCAAGATCTAGATTTACCATCACGTTTCAGGTGTGACCGAGCGAGGGTCATTTGAGTGTCTGGTTTCTATTTAGAGAAAGAGAGAGAGAGAGAGAGAGAGAGAGAGAAGCGGCAAACGAAAAAATGAGAAGTACAATACTTGAGAAATGTTCAGGAGAAACCGACTATTGACAAAAGTATTTTTTTAAGAAGCCATTACATACATATGTAGTATGTGATAATGTTGGCCATCACCGTGAAGTCTATGAGAAGTCTAATAGGTAACTCTAAAAGACATTGAATGCTAAGTTTTCCTGGCGGCGTCGCGGAAGTAGAGGCGGTTTCATGGTGAGCATGAAAGTTCTTCAGGCTCGACTTCAACGGACGCGCCACTGTCTTTGTTGACATATATGAGCGTCCTCTCGTTCACGATGAGCACGTCGACCTCGGTTGGCGGTGCTGGCGGAACCTGGAAATCCCATGGATGGTGAAGCATTTCCTCGCCCCAATGCTCTCATTTACGTGAATCACCATTTTCATTTGGTAAATTGACAGAGTATTACAATATATAAATGAATAAATATCTAAATAGAAAGAAGCTGCTCTGTTATGTCTGGAAGATAATTGAAAAAAGGAAGTGAGCTGGGCAACAAATACATTAACGTATACATAAACTTTTTGCTGCCGCCAGATTACGCAGAATATACCGCATGAATCAGCTTCTGGTTGTTCATGCAGCGGACGCGGCACTGTCCGATCTCGACTTGCATCACGTCAAGCTGCTCGAGGAGAGGTGACATGTATCCCAGCTTTTCCATCTGTTTCATGCACGAGTCAGGCTTGCAGGTTGCCTGAAAATGTGGCAAGAAGAATTCTCTTTAAATAACATCAAATGTCAAAAAGTTTAATAGACGCGGTCAATGATTGGTCTCTATTTTCAATTGTAAGCGTTCTGCGAAATTGCACGATCAGAGTAGAGCGTGAAGGGCCGCGCTAAATCGCTAACGGTAAGAAACACCCGCGTCCTCTGAATGACTCTTCACTAACCATGCTGACTGGCCCGGGGATGGCCCTAAATCCGCCGCTCTCCGCACAGCATGCAATGCTCCGTGTCATAAAATCGACGACTGGCGTCATAGTCGTCTTCTGAAATGAAAAAAAAAATCTTTACAGTTAGGTGTACATATATGTATTGGCATATAATTTAAACAATGAATGTGAACTTTGTAAGGCTTCTCTGCTGAAAAATAAATTTTCAATATCAAATAGCCGTTATTCGTTATTATCTTTTTTCTGCGATTTCTCAAATAGAAATGTCTGTGAGATAGGCGAAACAAGGGTCAGTTTAAAATTGCAATTTTCATTTTCTGCACACTCCTATTAGTAGACTTGGCGATGTTTGCTTCAAAGATGCATCAAACATCATAAATTTGTCTAAAGATATTTGCCAAAACGAATAAGTATAACTCATATGCGAATCTCTGTTACAAACAATTTGTGTTAACATACATACATACATACATACATGATGTATAGATATATCTATGTATTGATCTGTACTTGGCAGATATTTCTCTTTTGTCAACTGACGGTGCTGATAAATCCGGTACGGCAAGTTGCATGCACGCACACCGACCCCGTATAAGTGGGTTCGTAAGTGTAGCGCAATTCGGAGAAGTCGCCTCCGCCGAGATCGCCGAGCGGACATTTCTCCAGCGTGCCCGGCGGCTGAGTCGTCTGCATTGACGCAGCTGGAAGAACAAAGAGCAATTGTATTTCGTATGGAATCACCGATCGTCTTCGGAAGATTTGAGTGGAGTCTTAGAACGACCTGGGACTGCGCACGCCGCTTGGAGGAGCATTGGGACGTTGAGTGGCTGCCACGTCTTTGAAGCCTCGTCACATCGAACGTCCTCTGGCTTTGCCGATACACAGATTTCATGCATAGGTTTAGCAGTGTATTTCGTTTCGCATTCCTCATATGCTAATTTTTTTTAGCAAAGTGCAATTAGTGCAAACTGAACAAATTTATTTTGACGATAGTTGCACCAACTAAGCTGTTCTCCTTTCATTGGGATAAAGAAACTGGTCGAAAATGAACTATGATTTAAAGGCATCTAAATGAGCAAAGAGCAGCAAGGTACGCTTGCATTCACTAACACTTAAATCTTGAAATAAGTACATCTGCAATATTTTGCAGGAATGGTTATTCAAGAGCAATTGCTTGTCAAAGGAACTCTCAAACAACTCTTTTCAGTATTGCGAAGTCCGTGATTTTTATTCATACTTCGCAGATCTGTAAAATACTGTTTAATCGTTTCAGTGAATGACGCTATTAGTGAAAAAGGTCGATCTTTGCCTTTTATATGCGACATCAATATGTTTGGATTTCGTCTCCTTGTATTATTTTATCTTTTTTCACTTTCTTTGTCTCCTTGTTTTAATTGTGTTATTTGCCCCTGTTTCTTTTTTTATTTGCCCTTTGTTCATCGTATATTTTTTAATTGCCCTTGCCGCGGGCTGAGGAAGATTACAGCAGCTGGACTAGACAAATGAACAAAAATGAAATTTTCGACCCGATGCATTCATGCACAATAATCCCATTCATATATACATATGAATATTTGTATGTACTGTCCCGTTCAACATTATTGGATCCGATAATAGTATTATTAAATATAAAATAATGTTAATAAGATTAATAATTTAATATAAAAATATGAATATAGGGCGATCACCGAAAATTATACAACGTTTACAATTATACCGTGTCTTTTCCAACTTGTAAACCTTTAACATCACTTGATAAATCATGGGATTATATGTATATAATTCATAGAAATACTGTTTTTTACTGAATGTTCAGCCACCTTCTCAAAAGTGGTAGAAAATTTCTTTGCGAATAAGACGAACCAATTTTCAATTCATTGCGAAGAAGATGAAGTTCTCGAATGCCAGAGTGACAGTACGCACAGAAAAATATCCGTCACTGATAACTTATGTAGAAAACGGATTCAGCTCACAATGGAAATTTATATCAATAAGAAAAAAAACATATAGTGGAGTTATTCATGTTGTACTTGATTGTATACATTAGAATCAGTTTTGCAGGAGGATGTTTACTATGTCAAATAACGAGATAAAACTTGGCAGGATTGAACGTTGCTCAGTTAGCCCTAAGGCAACAAAATGCTTTGCGCAAGATTGGGCCGCAACTTCGATGAACACCCGATCTACCTGTAAAAATTAAAGAAACTGCTTCAGCATAAAGAGATGTTTTCTACATATTTAATTAATGTAATGCAAATCTTACCCCATCTAACGGGCAGACGCACAACTTATACCTATTCTTGATGTCGCCCCCCACGGCGGCCGGACTGCCCGTTCCGGAATAAATGGTTTCGCAATACTGAAAATAGAAGAGAATCTCCATTATTAGATTCAAGAAATTATGTTAAATCGAAACCGTTGCATCGTAAAAATCATTGCAGTCCACAGCAGACGGCAGGTACTGAAATTTGTGAAAATTAACAGAATCGGGAAAATGTTTCATCTCTTATCCTGATAGGTTTTTTCTACATACAATTAATAACCTTTCCGTTCATGGAGCAACTGTTCTCGTTTATTGCGTTTATTGCGACTCCATCTTCATTTCTGGAGTTTTCGAGAATTAAGAGATAAAACCCATTTTGAAGAACTATTTCGACCTGAGATCAAAACAACTTTTTCAAACAACTAAAAAAAGCATGTCAAATATCGTGATATTGATGAGAAGTGCGAATAACAAGATCATATATATTGCTGATACTGGCTTGTCGAAGCATGCCTAAAACTGATTTTTGACAAAAATTCGCTTAGATCACTATCAGTGATTTTTTTTATACTTCGCAGATCTCCTAACGACGGTTTAATCCTTCCAGTGGAATGGCACCACGAGTGCAAATGGTCGATATTTGCCTTTGCATCATTAATCTGTTTTCATTCGTTTCCACTTTTGTTCATTTTAGCCTCCCTGTTTTATTGTTTTTATTTGCCCCTGTTTCTTCTTTTTTATTTGCCTTTTCATAGTTTCATTTTGATTGCCCTTGCCATGCTTGGTGATTTGGAAGATCACAATAGCGCCAGTTACAAGAAAACAAATATGCACAAAATGAAATTGTTTTTGTCTTGCGTTATCTTAAGGAAGGATAACCATGACTTAGCCATCGCCAGTCGTTCAAGTGACTCACGTTGCTGGCGAGAAATTTTTGCTCTTGGAGATGGCCAAGACATTAACTCGTTGATGCTGCTCACTCTTCTCGATTCGCTTACTGCATATTCGCTTTTGACCGCACATTTACTGCACGCTTAGGTGAGTCTGAATCGGAATGGCAAGGGCAGAGTCTGATGGGCGAGGGTAGCATATCTGATGGCGAGTCCAATCTCCCCCTCCCCCCACCAGCCTTCCCCTTTCATCTACTGTATGTTAATATGTGGTGTATACCATATTTTTGGTGTTGTTGTCCTCTATGGAGTGACATTCAGGGTACTGTAGTTTATAGATACATCTGATTCAAGATCTAGATTTACCATCACGTTTCAGGTGTGACCGAGCGAGGGTCATTTGAGTGTCTGGTTTCTATTTAGAGAAAGAGAGAGAGAGAGAGAGAGAGAGAGAGAAGCGGCAAACGAAAAAATGAGAAGTACAATACTTGAGAAATGTTCAGGAGAAACCGACTATTGACAAAAGTATTTTTTTAAGAAGCCATTACATACATATGTAGTATGTGATAATGTTGGCCATCACCGTGAAGTCTATGAGAAGTCTAATAGGTAACTCTAAAAGACATTGAATGCTAAGTTTTCCTGGCGGCGTCGCGGAAGTAGAGGCGGTTTCATGGTGAGCATGAAAGTTCTTCAGGCTCGACTTCAACGGACGCGCCACTGTCTTTGTTGACATATATGAGCGTCCTCTCGTTCACGATGAGCACGTCGACCTCGGTTGGCGGTGCTGGCGGAACCTGGAAATCCCATGGATGGTGAAGCATTTCCTCGCCCCAATGCTCTCATTTACGTGAATCACCATTTTCATTTGGTAAATTGACAGAGTATTACAATATATAAATGAATAAATATCTAAATAGAAAGAAGCTGCTCTGTTATGTCTGGAAGATAATTGAAAAAAGGAAGTGAGCTGGGCAACAAATACATTAACGTATACATAAACTTTTTGCTGCCGCCAGATTACGCAGAATATACCGCATTAATCAGCTTCTGGTTGTTCATGCAGCGGACGCGGCACTGTCCGATCTCGACTTGCATCACGTCAAGCTGCTCGAGGAGAGGTGACATGTATCCCAGCTTTTCCATCTGTTTCATGCACGAGTCAGGCTTGCAGGTTGCCTGAAAATGTGGCAAGAAGAATTCTCTTTAAATAACATCAAATGTCAAAAAGTTTAATAGACGCGGTCAATGATTGGTCTCTATTTTCAATTGTAAGCGTTCTGCGAAATTGCACGATCAGAGTAGAGCGTGAAGGGCCGCGCTAAATCGCTAACGGTAAGAAACACCCGCGTCCTCTGAATGACTCTTCACTAACCATGCTGACTGGCCCGGGGATGGCCCTAAATCCGCCGCTCTCCGCACAGCATGCAATGCTCCGTGTCATAAAATCGACGACTGGCGTCATAGTCGTCTTCTGAAATGAAAAAAAAAATCTTTACAGTTAGGTGTACATATATGTATTGGCATATAATTTAAACAATGAATGTGAACTTTGTAAGGCTTCTCTGCTGAAAAATAAATTTTCAATATCAAATAGCCGTTATTCGTTATTATCTTTTTTCTGCGATTTCTCAAATAGAAATGTCTGTGAGATAGGCGAAACAAGGGTCAGTTTAAAATTGCAATTTTCATTTTCTGCACACTCCTATTAGTAGACTTGGCGATGTTTGCTTCAAAGATGCATCAAACATCATAAATTTGTCTAAAGATATTTGCCAAAACGAATAAGTATAACTCATATGCGAATCTCTGTTACAAACAATTTGTGTTAACATACATACATACATACATACATGATGTATAGATATATCTATGTATTGATCTGTACTTGGCAGATATTTCTCTTTTGTCAACTGACGGTGCTGATAAATCCGGTACGGCAAGTTGCATGCACGCACACCGACCCCGTATAAGTGGGTTCGTAAGTGTAGCGCAATTCGGAGAAGTCGCCTCCGCCGAGATCGCCGAGCGGACATTTCTCCAGCGTGCCCGGCGGCTGAGTCGTCTGCATTGACGCAGCTGGAAGAACAAAGAGCAATTGTATTTCGTATGGAATCACCGATCGTCTTCGGAAGATTTGAGTGGAGTCTTAGAACGACCTGGGACTGCGCACGCCGCTTGGAGGAGCATTGGGACGTTGAGTGGCTGCCACGTCTTTGAAGCCTCGTCACATCGAACGTCCTCTGGCTTTGCCGTGATGTGTCCAGATGGTGCCTGTGTCTTCAGTAAGCCGAGGAATCAGATTAAACAATAAAAGTGGAAATGTCACGGGAACAAAGTAGAAGGCACTTACGTAAGCGTATAAGGTAGCGCCTGGTGTACACTTTATGCGACATTGAGAGAATAGAAAGGTAAATACGGCGCAGAAGTGGCCTGAAAATGAGTGTGGATTGGAGAAGGCACCAATTTATACCACGTGTAATCGTTCCTTTAGTGGCGAGAAAGAATTTACGACAATCGACAGAATAATCTAAAAATCGATTTTAGCAGATAACGCTGAACCAGATGGGCAGAGGTTGCTAGTTATTTTGGGGAGAGCGCATCCGCAGTTGTCTGCAATATTCATACATACAAAGTACATACAAATCGACGAACAACTCATTTCGTTCTCCGTGTTAGCATTTATCACAGGGCACGTGAGATTAACAGGCAGTTGAGTAAAGTATTCAAGTTCGAAATCTAATTTCGTTCTTTTTTTGGCACATCTGGTACAAATTGAGAGATGAAGTTCAGCAAAAGACGAATCACTCAATGTTGGAAAGCAAAGTACGCTTTAATATCTCGTTGTTCTCACTCGGAATGAGATAAAGTGTAAAAGAGACTGACAGCACGCGATTGGCTTGGTGACAGGCGCGCCACTCTGGTCCACGAGGCCAGGCAGGGCTGGATTACATGTCACGTAGTCGAGAATTCCTCCGCCCTGCGATGAATCTTGTTTAAAGAGACATTATTTATTAATTCATTTACTTCTTTCAATAGAATTCCAAGAGCGATATATGAACATATGTATGTATGTACATATGTCGTTGCAATATAAGAGAACTTACACCAGAGTATCGCATCTGATAGAGGGCACAGTTTTTTGATGAACAACCGTATTTTGCGAGGCGGACATCCTCTATCAGTTCGTCCTTGTCCTCAGCATCCGGACCGTCCGCAGCATATTCCAAGGCAGGACACATGCAGATTTTGTCTAAAGTATTTGTCTCTTAAAATTAGAAGCATAATGACCCAGCAAATGTGAAGTACTCTTCAATTCAATTACTGGAACGTTTCGCAACTGACCGGCCTGACAAAAGACGCTTGCGCCGTCTTTGAACGTCTTTGGCGGAGTCGCAGCATCTTCATATTTGGGCGGTGATGCGAGTGCGCATGAAAGCTGCCCGGTCACGGGCTCGGCTGTGCCGGCCGCCTCCTGAAAAGTTACACACAACTTTAAGTAGATCAAATTGAACAGAAAATAAGTTAGAAAAGTGAAAAAAGTGTGGTTCTTTGTTACAAACAGAAATGGCTCTAAATCCTAGAGCAACTAACATCGTATGCGAAGAGCCTTGCTCCATTCTTGCACGAGGCCGTCGGACACGGCGGAGTGGCTCCCTTCGAGAGGAGGGCGTCGTCCGTGCAATAAAACTTGTCGCCGCCACAGACCTCTGGCTTCTCTGGCACCTGTGATCTTTAGTCATTGTGAGAGCTGGCCAGAGAGAGAGAGAGAGAGCAGTACATAATTAAGATTTTTTCCCAACTTCCCCAAACAGTCTTGATATCAAAACGAGATTGAATACTACGAAATAGCAAGTTGAAGCATTATATAGAGCCAAACCAAAAAGAATACTTTACCTTGTACTCAACGGCTTTGCATTTGTCGCAGGTTGGTGGAGGAGTTGTTGGAGTTGTAACCGTTGAACTTGTTGTTACGCCGCCTCCATCCGGAGTTGTGCTGCTCACTGGAGGGGGCCTGATAATAGAAGGAAAAAAACTGTTTAAGTTTTGACTTTTTCTTAAAGTTTTTGTACGATTTGGATATCAAATTGAACTACCTCGTCGTGGACGGATGTGTCACACCCATCGCCATACACGCGAGTGTTGCGGGGCAAATCGCGGCCAAGCAGATGAAGATGAGCAGATGCTTACGTGCCATTTAGTATATGCCTCTGACTCTGGATTTGTAAGCGACGGGGACTACTAGCATTAAATCATAGTTATAAGCTACCTTATCAGACGCTGTTATTTATTTATTTACTAGTTTAGCAAATACTCGTTTTCTGGTGTAATAATTGTTGTTCCAGAAAATATAATGACTTATGACGGCTACTAGAAGCTTTTTTTTACACGGTCTTTAGTATGAAACATTAGAAAGTATTATATTACTTTATATAGGATGCGAATGATATGAAATGAAGATGAGTGAAAGCGGGTAGCTGCTTATATCATAAATGATGAGCGAGTGCCAAGCGCTCTTTTGGCGAGGGAAAGCCCGCTTAAATGAGGAGAAATCGCAAGCGCGAACAGTTCTGCCGAACAGCGTGCGCAAGGTCAACCAACCATTGCCTTGGTTAGGGGAAGGAAATGATTGCCTGGGGGAAAATGAAGAAACGCAAGGAGAACTCGGAACTCAGTGGATAAGATTAAATAATGCTTGACATGAGGAAACCTGCTTTTAGTTGACAAGCACACTGACACTTTCGCCATGGAAAATGCAAATGAAAGTACGCGTAATAAATGGAGGACTTCAACTTTCAAGCTTTTTATTCAATTCCACGTGATGGAGAGTGTGAGGTTCCAATAAACTACTGTCTTGAAAAGTAAAAATACATAGATGCATATATTTATTCCATTGGTATAAGTGTTTTTTTTCTCGTCTTATTACCACTGCGTCCTCTCCATTCGATCTTTCATTGCTTTTCAGCTGTTGTTATTCCGATATCTCTATTACTCCGTTAATTGAGGCACGATTCAAATATAACTTGCTGGGCCTATATTTTGCTGAGGATTCAACGAATCGAATACTCTTTCAATGCTCTTTTATTCAGCGGGGGGACCAAAAAAAGTTGTGATTCGTAGACACACTTTGGCAAGCTTGGAAGGGCGACTTTGCCATGCCAATGATGGACATACCATTGAAGGAAAAGCTGACTTTGCTACGGAACGTTTCACTTTCTCTCTCTCGCTCTCTCTCTCTCTCTATCTATGTCTCTCTCTCCCGCTCGCTCTCTCGCTCTTTCTCTCGCTCCCTCGCTCTTTCTCTCGCTCTTCCGTCCTATCGCTCTCTTTCTCGACACATTTTTACTGTGGGACAGAGTGCTTGGAATACTCTTCCACCACACATTCTAAAAATGAGAAACATTTCATGTTTCAAATCATCTTTACGGATGAATATTGCTGCCAATCATGCTTGAACATTACTTATTTTATGTATGCATCTGTTTTTGTCCATTTTATTATTCATATAAAATTTCCATACTCTTAGTTTTCCTAGTGAAAATTCGCACACTGCCCAGCGGTCGATCCTCCAGAAATTGAACTCATCGAAGCAGCTTTCTAAAAATCCGCTAAGCTGGCCGCGATAAGTTTAGCCTAGTCTCCATCTGCAGCTGCGACGAAATTTTCCTCAGTTTTTCTCTGATTGTTCGTCAACTCATTACTATCTCTCTATCCTCTTTCTCTCTCTCTCTCTCTCTCTCGTAAGCCCTTTTTTTTTTTAAAAATTTCTTACTTGTTTATTCCGTGTGTTTTGATAGCGGGATTACTAACCTACGGGTAATACAACCTTTCGAAGAAGCAGTATTAGCAATATCAGTCGAGGTATTTTCACGCAGCGCAACCTGCGAAAGTGCACGCAAGCATGAAAGTGACAGCTCCGAGGGTGGGCGCAATTTTTTTTTTTAATATTATTTTCCAGTGATCGTTCTCCTTTGAAAGTGTAGTAGAAAATTGTGAAATAATAAAAGTTTTAAAAATGTGAAAAAGAAACGAATATAGCCTTGAACATAATGCATTCTCAAACACACCTTACGTTTCGTCTGGTTACGTAGTCGCCGTTTACGGCGTCATTGACCAACAAGGCAGAGAGATCTGCGAGCGCCAGCAGAGAGATCACGAGCGACAGCATGGCGATCATACATGCCCAGTTCTGTGGAATTTGTTTATTTATTTATAATTTTCTATAAAAATTAATACATGTGTGAATTACAAATTGAATAGTTTTTGTGAATAACAATAAAATAAAGTTCTCGTAAATTGCTCATCACGCGGGAAGTTTATAAATGTTATCATTAAAAAAAAAACTTCTAATATACAGTGATTCGCCAGACGAAGCCTCGCCATGTCATTTTTCGTTGCGGAATGACTTCTTGATGAGCACGATAGATTCAAGCTGCCGTATAAAATGAACACAAATGTACACACACTCAATGTTCGCATCCTCTCACAATCAGAGACGATATTAGTTAAGGAAGTAAATGTTTCACTTTAGTATTGAGGAAAATTGAACCCTGTTGAGCGCTTATAAACCAGTGTTAGCGAGAAGAGAACAAGAGGGAGATAGAGAGAGAGAGAACGAGAGAAAGAGGGTTATGAGTAGACTTGCAGTATACTGAGAAACTTAGTCAGTGGGAAGCAGCCGTGACATTTGACTCATAGAAGAGACACTGGGACGGACGACTTTCTGTTGAGTCAGAGGAATGAAGCTACAGGGAAAAGGACTGGGCAACATGTTGTTGAAAAAAAGATATAATACTCTATCATTATCGGCGTCTATTTGAAACTCGACTCTATAGTTAACTCGAGCAATCGTAGCGGTGTGCTCTTGTATACAACATTTCGAAAACTAAATTTATTAAATTAATTCAATTAATTTAAATAATTCCAATGTACTCCCGAGCTTATGGACTCCCTGGCCGTAAGTTAAATTTTTAATCCATAGACAAACAGGGAAAAGTTCATTTTCGTTCTCCCTTGAAAGAAACGTTGTCTTGCAAAAGTACATCGGAGTATGCAAAAAAGGCATTTGAGTAATGATAGCGATTTCGAAATAAATTCGAAATGAACATGAAAATGCAAAACATTTCTCCAAGACAAAAGCACCTTAAAAGGATTGCTCCGAATCTCATTATTTACGCGAGCTGCTTGGCCGGCGAGTGGTCGCCTCATCGATCTGCTCTCGGGCTGCCATCTCCCTCCTCCCTCTCTTCTTGTCTCTCTTCCATGGATGACGACCTCTCTTGCTGCATTCTCGCTGTCCTTGTGCCTCTTGACACTAGCGCTTGTCACAGCTTCTCCCTCGCTGACAAAGTTTCTCAGTGACTGATAGTCTACTAATAACTCTCTCTTTCTCTCGCTCTCCCTCTCTATATCTCTTTTTTCTCGTCACAGTAACAAGACGACTGGTTTTCAACAGGACAATTTCCCGAGTTCTTCTCTGCATTTTAGTTTTCCTCAATATTAAAGTGAAGCATTGACTTCCTTTACGAATATCGCCTCTGATTGTGAGAGGATGCAAACATTTTGTGTGTACTGTGCGCAAAGGTGCTAAAAATTAAAGCAAAGAGAGAACAAGACTGGTTATTCTCGCCCGTTTCTTTGTTATGACAAGTATGCAATGAATTCCGCCTCTCCATTCCAGACATTAGTCATATTTGCTTCCGATGACGATATTTCTTTTTCTCTTTATATCTCTTTAATAATTGTTCTCTCTTGAGATAATGTTATTGTCCGAAAATCATTGCCGGGTAAGGACTGACTGATGGCACATTTTGTTTCGATTGTAATTGTTTGTGCTATTTGGATTTTCCAAGTTTGAGGCTCAAGAGCATGTACATTTTTGTTCATTTCTTACCGCAGGTTGAATCCATCGTACTCATTCAGAAATCTGGTCGCAACGAAAATGACATGGCAAGGACAAAATGACGTCTGGCGGATCACTGTATGTTAGAAGTTAACGTTTTGTTTTTACTTTTTTTGACAAATGATAACATTTATTTAATCTCAGAGCAATTTACAATCTCTTTTTTTATTGTAATATAAAAAAAAACTATTCAAATTCTAATTCACCCATGTATTAATTAAATATGGATAAATATAAAAGAATAAACAACTTCCACAGAATTGGGCAATGATGATCGCCATGATGTCTCTCGTGATCTCCCTGCTGGCCCTCGCATATCTCTCTGACTCGGTGGTCAATGACGCCATCAACGGCGACTACGTCACGCAACGCATCGTCACGGTGTGCTTGAGAATGGCATTGTGTTCAGGACTCTATTCGTTTCTTCCTTTTTTTACGTTTTTTTTAAAATTCTATTTCACTATTTTCTAAACTTTCAAAGGAGAACGATCACTAACAAATATTAAAAGTTCTTTTTTTGAATTGTCGCGCCACTTTCATGCTCGCGTGCTCTTTCCCAGGTCGCGCTGCGTGAGAATAGCACGCACGAGAAAAAAAAAGCGTTCGAACGGCGGCTGTTGCCAATTGTAACTCTCTTATTATTTTTCGGTGATCACATTCCTGTAAAAGTCAATGAATGAAGTCGGAACCCCCCGGTTGAGTTAGAGGGATCAGCGAGGGAACGGCACCAGTTAGGGCCACAGGGGCTGGGCATCTAGACTGACTATTGCTGCAACTTCCTCTTCGCAGGTTGTCATCGTGGCTGGCTATACGATTTCTTTCTCTCTCGTCCTCGCAGGCGTAAGACGAAGATCGCCGTCACTGCTGTTGTCTTGACTGTACCGCTCTCTTTTTCTTCCTCTCTCGCTCTCTGTATTTCTCTCCCTCTACTCTATTTCTCTTTTTCTCTATTTTACTCTCTCTCTCTTTCTCCTTCCCGCTCTATTTCTTGTTTCTTTTTTCCTATTTTACTCGTTCTCTCGTTATCTCTTTCTTTTTCTCCATCTTTCTCTCTTCCTTTCTCTCTTCCTTTCACTATCTCTCTCTATCTCTTTTTTTCTCGATATTTCGACCTCTTTCCTCTCTCTCTCTCTCTCTTTCTCTATTTCTCACTCACTCTCTTTCTCTCTCTCTCCCGATCAGGCTGCACTTCTACTACTTGCCGGTCTGATTGTCTGCTTCGACGAAATTGAAGAACTCTGCAAGGCGATATGAGGAGAAGAGAGAACCAGAGCAGAATTTTGTTAGTGGAGAGGGATACATAGATAGAGAGAAAGAACGAGAGAAGAGAGAAAGAGGGCTAGAGAGAGAGAGAGAGAGCGAGAGAGAGAGAGGAAGAGAAAAAGAAGAGGGAAAGATAAAGTAAGAGATGGGAGGAGAAATTGACGTCTTCATTTTTAATCAAATGTTCGTTGAATTTACTAGATTAAAATTATACTTGATTAATGAAATTTATGATTTTTTTTAACACTTAATATAAATATATACATTGCAGTGTTCTCTTATGAATTGATGATGTGCTTCGTGGCCGGTTGCTCGATCGCCGTTTACGCTACGGCGTGGTATCGTCTCCGAATCGATGAAGGTGCCAAAAAAACCCAGTTTGAATTCGCGCCCTTTTTGACTGACAATCATAATACAATTTCAAATGTGTTCTTCTCAGGAGACGATCATGGGGCCGCCTCATTGGGCGGCATGGAAGGAGAGACAGTCCTAAGGAGAGGAGGAGGAGCAGGAGAGAAAGAGGAACGAAATGAAGGCGAGGGTGAGGAGAGGAGGAGGTAGAGGTAGATGAAGAGGAACAAACCTGGGAGGGCCTAAAAGACACCCACGCTGCGGTTATTCTCTCTCTGTCTCTCGCTCTCTCTCTTTCGCTCTTTCTTTCTCTCTTCCTCTTCTCGCCCTCTTTCTCTCCTCTTCTTCTTTCCCTCTTTCTCACTTCGATTCTCTTGGAATCTCTATTTATTTTATCTCTCGTTCTCTCTGTCGCAAGAATTTTAATAAGCTAGAGATGGATTATTTCAGGAAAAATTTGTATGTAAATACGCTTCGAATTAGGACATTCCTACGCATTTTCCTCATGCTTTCTCATAGTTCGATTAACAGCTTTTCAAAGGTCTTGTTTTTTTTTATGAAAATCCATTTTGCGATGAAAACAATGTATTGCTTCGATTTTAATGCATGCGCAAAAGAAATCTTGTTTGTTATATCAAACAATTTCATCAGATAATATTGTTTAAGTTTGCGCCGAAAGTAATGCGCTCTCTATATTGGCTGATAAAGCCAACTGACATTGTTTGATGCGCACATCTGACAGACAATTTCGTGGAAAGCAAATTGTTTGACATATCTAACATTCAAAACACGGTGGAATGCGACCTATCCCATTTTAACACCAAAACGGCTGTATTACCCTTATTAGTCCCGCTAATCAAAATACACAATTTAAAAAATAAATAAATAAAAAAAAGCAGCCGATGGAGAATAGGCTAAACTTATCATGACGGCCAGCTTAGGGAAGCTGCTTTGAAATCAATTTCAGGAGGATCGATAGCTGGGCGGTGTGCGAACATGTCATTTAATTATAATATTTATTGCACAGTGTAACATCATAGATTCAAAATGTAAAGAAAGAGCAACAACATTCAGCACGATAATATTCACTAGGACAACTGAGATAATGGAAATTTTATATGAGTAAAAAATAGAAGAAAAGAGCTACATAAAATAAGTTATATTCAAGTATGATTAGCAGCAAAATCCATCCATAAAGATGATTTAAAACATGAAACGGTTCTCATTTTGGGATGTGTGCCGGAAGTGTATTCAACAGCACTCTGTCCCACAGTATTAATATGTCGAGAAAGAGAGCGATAGGAAGATAGAGCGAGAGAGAGAGAAAGTGAAACGTTCCTTAGCAGCGTCAGCTTTGCCTTCAATGGTATTTCCATCATTGATGGTAAACTCGCCCTTTCCTCCTGCCAAGCTTGCCAAAAAGTGTGACTTCCAGTCATAATTTTTTGTTCCCAAGCTGAATAAAAGAGTATTGAAAGAGTGTTCGATTAGTTGAATCGGCAATCATCAGGTAAAATATATGTAGGCCAAGCGAGTTACATGCTTCATTTGTATCGTGCCTCAATTAGCGGAGTGAAAGATGTCTCAGTGAACAGCAAACAGCTGAGTGAGCAATGAAAGATCGAATTAATGCAGCAGAGGACGCAGTGGTTATAAGAAGATTAAAAAAAAACACTTTTAGAAATGGAATTTTTTCAACACAGTTGTTTATTGGAATCTCACACTCTCCATCACGTGGATTTGAATAGAAAGCTTTGAAAGTTGAAGTCCTCCATTTATTAGGCGTACTTTTACTAGCATTTTCCATGGTGAAAGTGTCAACGCGCATGTCAACTAAAAGCAGGTTTCCACATGTCAAGCATTGTTTAATCTTATCCATTGAGTTCCGTGGATCTTTTTGCGTTTCTCCATTTCCTACACCAGAAAACGAGTATTTAATAAACTAGTAAATAAATAAATAACTGCGTCTGATAAGTCAGCTATAAGAATGATTTGATGCTTGCAGTCCTCGTCGCGTACAAATTCAGAGTCAGACTCATATAAATGGCTCGTATGCATCTGTTCATCGCCATCTGCCTCGCCGCGACTTGCCCCGCAGTTCAATTTGATATCCAAATCGTACAAAAACTTTAAGAAAAAGTCAAAACTTAAACAGTTTTTTTCCTTCTATTATCAGGCCCCCTCCAGTGAGCAGCACAACTCCGGATGGAGGCGGCGTAACAACAAGTTCAACGGTTACAACTCCAACAACTCCTCCACCAACCTGCGACAAATGCAAAGCCGTTGAGTACAAGGTAAAGTATTCTTTTTGGTTTGGCTCTATATAATGCTTCAACTTGCTATTTCGTAGTATTCAATCTCGTTTTGATATCAAGACTGTTTGGGGAAGTTGGGAAAAAATCTTAATTATGTACTGCTCTCTCTCTCTCTCTCTGGCCAGCTCTCACAATGACTAAAGATCACAGGTGCCAGAGAAGCCAGAGGTCTGTGGCGGCGACAAGTTTTATTGCACGGACGACGCCCTCCTCTCGAAGGGAGCCACTCCGCCGTGTCCGACGGCCTCGTGCAAGAATGGAGCAAGGCTCTTCGCATACGATGTTAGTTGCTCTAGGATTTAGAGCCATTTCTGTTTGTAACAAAGAACCACACTTTTTTCACTTTTCTAACTTATTTTCTGTTCAATTTGATCTACTTAAAGTTGTGTGTAACTTTTCAGGAGGCGGCCGGCACAGCCGAGCCCGTGACCGGGCAGCTTTCATGCGCACTCGCATCACCGCCCAAATATGAAGATGCTGCGACTCCGCCAAAGACGTTCAAAGACGGCGCAAGCGTCTTTTGTCAGGCCGGTCAGTTGCGAAACGTTCCAGTAATTGAATTGAAGAGTACTTCACATTTGCTGGGTCATTATGCTTCTAATTTTAAGAGACAAATACTTTAGACAAAATCTGCATGTGTCCTGCCTTGGAATATGCTGCGGACGGTCCGGATGCTGAGGACAAGGACGAACTGATAGAGGATGTCCGCCTCGCAAAATACGGTTGTTCATCAAAAAACTGTGCCCTCTATCAGATGCGATACTCTGGTGTAAGTTCTTTTTAATCTCTTTAATTGCAATATATATATATATATATATATATATATATATGACGCGATTTGCGAGAGAATCGCAAGTTATCTAAAGAGCCAGGGACCCGGCAAAATTAGATTTCGCTTAAAAGCGCATTATAGGTACTTTTTAACACGACGAAACGATTGGAATGGGTCCAAAAGTCCGAAATCGCCATTTTGACGAGCTATGCGAGATATAAAATTCGAATGCTCGGTGAGACCAGCCGAGATGTCCGCACATTCACGTTTGCAGATTCGCCCACAATAAAGGAGTATTAGTAAACATTTTGCCATAAATATAGAAGATATTGCTCAAGTAGAATTTTAAAATATCCTATTTTAGAGTCGCTGTGGCCTATAGACTTTGGAGAGGCGTCGTTATCTTATATCGCATTTTATCATGGGTTTTCTATCTCATTTCGTAGAGCTGAAAATTCTCTTTCGAATGAGCTATAGTATGTCAGATATCGACGAGTTCTTTCATGTTTCCCAGTCCTTAATCCGTTGAAATGCACGGCGTTCGGCGCCTGCGGAGCGACGCGCACTTTGTATGGGCGCTTCCCAATCCGAAAGTGCAACACAATCGATAATCTGTCGAAAGGCAGCCGAGGGAAGTCATTATTAAGGCTATAAATGCAATTTAAATGCAAAAGGAAGATTTCCATAAGCGGGCAAAAGGCTTGGAATCTCCCGGGAATCGAACCTGGGACGTCGTGATTGCAAGTAAAACACTTACGCAATACGCTATACATGTTTCAAAGTGACCATAAGATGCGTTTATTATGACGTGCCCGAACATAACTCAGAAATGCTGCGTAGACGCTGAACACAACAGTTTAAGGACTGGGAAGCATTAATGACCTCGTCGACATCTGACATCCGAAAGCTCAATCGAAAGAGAATTTTCAGCTCTACGAAATAAGATAGAAAAAACATGATAAAATCCCATATAAGATAACGACGCCTCTCCAAAGTCTAGAGGCCACAGCGACTCTAAAATTGAATATTTTAAAATTCTACTTGAATAGAATTCTAAAGCAATATTTTCTTTATTTATGGTAAAATTATTATAAATATTGCTTTATTGTGCGCGAATCTGCGAACGCGAATGTGAGGGCATCTCGGCATGTCTCTTCGAGCTCTCGAATTTTAAATCTCGCACAACTCGCCAAAATGGCGTTTCCAGACTCCCGAACCCATTTCAATCGTTTCGCCGTGTTAAATAGTACCTATAAAGAACGTTTGAGCGAAATCTAATTTTTCCGGGTCCCCTGCCCTTTTGATTCTCTCGCAAATCGCGTCATATACATACTATATTACAAATGTGTCAGCACTCGCTCTTGGCCTTCGGTTGAAATAAGTCCGCGAATGAATTAATCAATAATAACAAAATTCATCGCAGGGCGGAGGAACTCTCGACTTCGTGACATGTAATCCAGCCTTGTCTGGCTTCGTGGACCAGAGTGGTGCGCCTGTCACCAAGCCAATCGCGTGCTGTCAGTCTCTTTTACACTTTATCTCACGTTTTCTGCTAAAATCGATTTTTTTTTACATTTATTCTGTCGAACGTCGTTAATGCTTAAAGATGTATTGTATCTTGCCATTAATGGAACGATTACAAATAGTATCCTCATATACATAGAATTTTGGTACCTTGTTCAATCCAAACTCATTTTCAGGCCACTTCTGCTCCACATTTACCTATCTATCCTCTCGATGTCGCACAAGGTGCCAACCAGGCGATACCTTATATGCCTACGTAAGCGCCTTCAGCTTTGCTACCGTTGTATTAAGTTTGTCCAAGTATACATTTACGCCGTTTAATTTTATGCGACGTGCTTAACGTTAGATCCAACCTTTGAGGAGTGTCGGATTATTGAAAGAGGTTCTTTTTTTTGCTTGTGATTGCGCTTATTGGAAGGGTGCTTCTAAAACAAAATTGGAACTCGCGCAAGCTATCATGGCAACTCTTTCAGAAAACCGAGGCACCACCTGGTGTCATCATGGCAAAGCCAGAGGACGTTCGATGTGACGAGGCTTCAAAATTGTGGCAACCCCTCAACATCCCCATACTCCACCAAGCGACGTGCGCCACCCCAGGTTGTTCTAAATTACACACTTCCTTCATACTGGGGCTTCGATGCAAAGAATTTGCTGGGGATAGCCAGGGACCTTGAGGACTATCCATGCCCAGTTTGAAGCCAAGCTATGATTTTCCAATCTTCCGCCGAAGATTTTGGTGGGTCGTTCCATATTAAATGTAACAGTTCTTTTTCTCCCAGCTGCGTCACTGCAGATGACTCAGCCACCGAGCACGATGGCGAAGTGCCCGCTCGGCGATCTCGGCGGAGGAACCTTCTCCGACTTGCGCTACACTTACGACATCAATCTAAGCGGAACCGTGTGCGTGTATGCAGTCTGCCGTACCGGACTCATCAGCACCGTCAGTTGACAAAATTTTCGTGATCAATACATAGATACCGTGTGTTCTCTATTAGTCCCCGTTTACTGGAACCCCCTCTCTAATAGTACCCACCCAATGAAAATGATCTTGAAAAACAGTACCTTCCGTCTAGTAGAACCCCCTTCCAATAGTGCCCCTCCCCTAAAAGACTAATACCTAGGCTCGAGAACTCGAATGGGCTTATGAGGCATGAGATGCTGAAAATCCCAAAGAACTGAATGTAAAATCATTCAAACCCTGCGGTAAAACGGATATTCCACTGATGATTCAATTGAATATCGAGCAATGGTTCTTCTTTTTTGAGATCAAAATGTTGTTGTCAAACTTTTAGAATATCACCTTGAAAAATAGTACCACTCCCTCTAGTAGAAATCTTCCCGATCGCAAAAGTATTGAAAAATAGCACCCCGGTTTTTCGCATGCAAGTTATTTTTATTCGTTCTGATAAATATCTTTAGACATATATGTATGTATAAATGCATTTATGATGTCTGATGATTTTTTGAAGAATACTTCACCTAGTCGACTAATAGAAGTGTGCAGAAAATTAACTTGCAATTCAAATCTGACCATTATTTCGCCTTTCTTACAGATTTTTCTATCGAAAATGGATTTTTTAGAAACTTTTTCCCGATCAAAATTGAAGTGCGTCCAAAGGGATATCGAACGGTATATTTGTTTTCGTCAAGTTCGGAAAATTAGCCGAGTTATGGTTCATCATATTTTGAAGGGTACTGTACTGTTTCTCGAACGGAATTTTTCTGAAAAAAATTAAAATGTGCGGTATGTTGTAGAGGACGTCGAGTTGTAAAGGTGAGCCAATTTTCATAAACGAAATCGAAAAAAATTCCCCAGGGCAGCACCCAATAATACCGTAGTTTAATGGTCTTTGCTTGCCCAGCACGTTGTAATCTTCCAAATCGAACAGGGATATTAAGAAAGAAACAAGAGTAAATGATATGGTAGATTAATCCTGACAGAACATTTTTTTTGTTCACATTATGCCTTTCAATGTATGCGCATTTGGAATACAAATCGAGAATCATAAATACAGTAAGGTTCCATTAATATACATTTATCAGATGTTTTCATTGATAGAATTACATATAGTGGTGAACGACATTGAACTATTTTATCCCAAACTCGAAATTGTCAAATTAATCTCCTCTTTCCTGTTGTTGAAAGAACGACGAAACCGACAGCAGGCATCCTGATTTTTCTGTTTATTTTTTTTCAATTTAATCCAACCTGTGAAACGCCCACATGCACAAGATGCTAAATTTATGAAGTGAAGCTAAGTAGAGCAAACATCGGTATTGAAGTGAATGTATGTATGTATGTATATATGAATAATCCGTATTTATGTCCGTTACCAGTAACTACGGATATAGTATAATATTCCAAAAATGATTATCTATTTTAAATATGCTTCTGTCTGTGAGAGCAATAAACAAACATTTTGTTCCCTTTTCTATTCCAGCTGTTGTGACCTTCCGAAACACCAAGGGTGGCAAGGGCATAAAAATAAAGACGAAACAAGGAAAATAAAAAGAAGAAGAAAAAGAAGAAGAAGAAGAAATACATATTGATGTTCCATATAAAAATGATCTATTTCACTCACAGTGCCTTTTCACTGAAAATATTCACCCATCCTTTGCTGTTCTGCGAATTAGAAAAAAATCACAGATCCCAACGAGGTGAGAGAGTTTGAGAAAAATACGACAGATCGACTTGAGGCATGCCAGGATAATAATTATTGTTTTATGAGAATCGCTCTCCTTATTTTCTTTTGCAGTAGGAATTCGATGAACAATTTATTTATATGCCGCTGTACAGATAATTCATACACTTACATTAGCAGGCCAATTTTCCATTCAGTTTCATCAAACCGCACAAGATAATATGAGCCGTTGGTGATGTGAAATCGACGACCACTTGTACGAGAGGCTAAAATTATAAAGTGAAGTATGTATGTTCAAAAATTATTTAAAGGAAGGCGATCGCCGAAAAAAACTGCTGCGTTCGCACTGGAAGTTGGCCTCTTGACCTCTTGACCGGGCAAGACAATTTCGTCAAGACAATGATTGTCAAAAGCATGCAAGACAATATTGTCTTGGTTATATTTTAAGACAAATTGTCTTGAGCGATTGTCTTGACCTCTCAAGACAGTCTTCTTTGTGTGCCGTTGTGCTCTTTCGCAGGTCCCAGAAACACTATGCTTGAAAATGGCGGGCGAGGATGACAAGAGTAAGTATTCATTTATTTTGGTGTATTTTTACTTTAGTGTATTTTGGGTAGCGGTATTTTTAAATCTCGATTTATTATTTCACGGCGATCGTCCTATTTTAATTGTTTTGACGAAAATTTCATTTTGTCCATTTGTCTAGTCCTTCTGTTGTGATCTTTCACATCACCAAGCATGGCAAGCGCTATTAACAAAGAAAGAAAAGCGACAAGTGAAAAAGAGGAAAAGGGCAAATATGAAAAGGAACAAACAAGGCCAAATAAAAAAGAAGAAGAAGAAAAACAGATTAATGCCCAGTATATAAAGCGATGATCGAACATTCTCAATCACTGTGGCCTCGCATTGTTCATATATCTACATATTTAGTCATACATATGCGCTTTTAGATCATGCGCTAAGTTTATGGCGAAATATGTTACTTGTAGAATATACATACATACAGTTAGGTTATTATTCGGCGCAAAAGATTGAAGATCTATTAAAATTTAGAGGAAATACACACAAATATACATATGTACATATGTAGATATCAGGATGAAATCTACATATATACATATGTATATAAATATATATATATATATATATATATATATACAATATTGAAATTCCAGAGATACAACTCCTCTCATGATATTTTATTTATTTGAGCAAATGTGCCTTGTGGAACTTATTTTACATATAAATATTGGTTAGAGGTGCATAATAGTTATGACAATTGATTAATTTAATGAAATAATGATTGAGTGATCTTTCACGTTCCATTTCTGAAAATGAAGTCAGTGCTGGTTCTCTCCATAAGCGTATTGTCAATTTGTTTCAGTGTGGTAGTCGACGATTCGTGCTCCACTAATGGAAAGGTTAATGTTTTATTATTCTTTGAAATAAATTAATTTTAGCCAAATAAGAGAAAAAAACAGGTAGGATAAGAGTTTCTGCAGAAACTAGAAAGAGTCTCAACCGTGATCCATTTGAATTTCTCTAATCAATATACCGTATTTTCTCTATTAGTGCCCCTCCCTCTATTAGAACCCCCCCCTCTAATAGTGCCCCCCTCTCGTGAGGGTATTGAAAAATAGTACCCCTCCTTCTAATAGAACCCCCCCCCCCTCCAATAGTGCCCCCCCTATTAGTCTAATACCTCGGCGCGAAATGTACCTCGAATGGATTCTGGAGGCTCTTCCCATTGAATTAATCACAAATTCTTTCAAAATTTACAGTAAAATGGATCTTCCGATGATGATCCAATTGAAAAACCTTTTTTCTTAGGAATAAATTGTTGTTTACAAACTTTTAGCCAATCACATTGAAAAATAGTACCCCTCCCTCTAATAGAACCCCCCCCTCTAATAGTGCCCCCCTCTCGCAAGGGGATTGAAAAATAGTGCCCCCGGGGGCACTAATAGAGAAAATACGGTAGTCACAGGTCTCTAAAACACTTTGATTGACTATGAATGAATCCACTCGACTTCTGCAAATTTCAGTTCGATTGGTCAGCTGTGGCATGCGAGGATGTAAACGACGCATCGGTTGTAATTCTTCTTTCGAATATCAGATTCTGAAGTACTCAAAGAAATATTTCAGCTTTGCGCTAAGCAGTTTCCAAATGAAGTGGCGACAGCTGCAGGTCCGGCAACCACGGCTGCAGTGGCTGGTGCTGAAATAAATACGCGGATCAGGAAATTTGTCAGCGACTCAAGCGTAAGTTTTTTTTAAAGGATTGTCAAAAAATGGCATACCGCGGTCCTTGACACTGCTGTCATTCTCGCTCATTGTCGGGTATGGCGCCAACAATATCACTTTAAAATAGTGATATTGTTGGCGCCATACCCGACAATTCTTCTATCGTTAGTTTCATTTTGGAAGAACAACGTTTATTCGATTTCTTTTTCAGGGGAACTTGGACCCACAATACAAAGATTTGGCTGTGAAAAGTTGCCCAAAGAGGTGCGGACTGTGCTGTAAAAGGGAGGAGTTCGACTGCACGAATCCTGGTTAGTTCATCTCTTGGCTGCGGCCTGTTCATTACTACTTCTGCTACTTGCTATAGTGTTGTTCAAGTTGGCCTCCAACATAATCTATTATTCTAGGAATAGATCTCAGTTGTGCTTCCATAGAAAACAAGCTGTGCAAAGATCCGGCGTTCAAAGAGGTACGTTGTTATGAAAGCGTTTTGGAAATTTCTTTAAAAAGTCTTGACTTTACTTGAGATGCTCGTGAAAAACTGTCCACAGACCTGTGGCTTCTGCAAAGAGCTTACTGGTACCTGTTGGGACAAGAGCCCAAATTGCGTGAAATCCCTTTGCAACGATATGGTTAGAGGAAATCAAGAACAAGAACAAAACAAGACATTTGATTTTCAGGAGATCGCAACGAAAGTCGGCCCGAAAACGTGTGGCAGGTGTTCGGGTTAGCCTAATCAAAATTCGCTTTTGTCTCTCTTATAGCAACTATATTGCATAATTATCTTGTACAGCTAATTTACTTCAGACCCAATTAAGCCAGTTGTGCCTGTCGCGGAATGCGCCGACCAACATCCAAAGTATACGAGTCCTTGTTTATTTATTATTAAAATTAATTGTAAATTACCATATTTTTCCGAGGCTGTTTGCGTTGTCCAACCCTCCAGAAAATGGTGGTGCAAGCAGGGGAGATAGAATGTAGGGTGTTTCAAATGTTAAAAAAAATGGAAGCTTGAAGTATCGGAGAAGATACACAAAGGGTGTTCAAACTGGAATGATACTGTGAACCATCAGATGATTGGTCTATGCGAAGTTGTTTGCATGTAATTTTTCGTTATCCAAAATTTCCTCTCAGCTGCTTATGAGTTTCAGTTCTTGGATATGCAAAGCTTGCTATTTCAGTTGCTATTCGTGGAACCAAAATGGCTTCTGCTCGTCAAGCGGCGGTTACTCTCTTGAGACAAGGAGAACTTATTGCGCCAAAACTTGCAATGTCTGTTCATGAGGCTTCAAGCATGGCCGCCAGTACTATTCACATTCACAAGACTGATTGTGAGGAGAACGAAGATGTTCCTTTGTCCTATCAATAAAGCACGTCTGATCTGAATATTTCTGTAGAATAAAACACCGTAGCAGAAGATTGAGCAGATCTAGAAGCAGTCGATTACCCGTTGGCTCTGGGAATGAATCGCACAAAAGGAAACTCTTTCAGATGTGATAAAATAATAATTAAATTGCTTATTCATATCTGCATTTGATGTACCCCTTTTTAAACCAACAGATGATCTGCATGCTAAAACTAGAATGTATGCAAAAATTAATTTACACGACTCCTATTTATTAAGAACAAAAGAATTAATACATTATCGTGTAAAGGCAAATATAAGATAATTTCATTGACAGAAAGACACATCATACTAAAATATATTGAACTATTTTATCTCAAATTCAAGATTGTCAAATTAATCTTCTATTTCTCAGGTCGACGAAATCAGTTGAGTGAAAATAGCTAGAGGGCGTAATTTGAAATCTCATTGTCAGAAAAATTTCTTGGTGATCGCACTTATTTAATTGTCGCAGACGAATGTTTATTTTGTCCATTTGTCTAGTCAAGCTGTTGTGATCTTTCAAATCACCAAGCGAGGCAACGGCTATTAAAAAAGAAGAAACAAGAGCAAATAAAGAAGCCCAAGGAGAAAAACAGATTATTGCCCGTGTAAAAAGGAATGATCTTGCATTTACACTCACAGTGGTATCTCATTGTTCATACATTTACATATTTAGCAATATGCTTGTTTTGTAAATACTACAGGTTTTAATTTTATTAGAATCTTGCCGATGCGCATCATGAGTCCTCGACTCCTCTTCGTCCTTCTGATTTCCACAATGGCTGCGATTGTCTGCGGCCAAGTCGCGTGTGTTGACAACAATCCCAAGTTGGTAGTATCAACTTATGGTATTCGGCAGAAACTATTAAAAAAATATTTAACTTTATAAAATAATAATTTAAAAAAAACTTTCTTGACAGCTGCGCCGCATGGAACATGAATGGTTTCTGCAGAAGCGACAAATATACGCCATCAGTAAAAGTTCGCACTGTAGCACTGATACAAATCTTGTTATGTCAGAATTAAAGATTTTCGCTTTGCGATATATAAATGATCAAACTCTTGGAGGCGCAATATTGCTGTGCGACATGTAGCCAAACCCAGCCGGCGCCTTCCACTCCGGCTCCAGGCTCCTGCGCGGATTTCTATGGGGAAAAGTTGGACATTACCATTGCTTCGTTCATTTTCACTCTGAGATAGATATCTTCGAAACCGAATTTCACATACTATATGCTTTTTTGAGAAAACACTGCAAAAACAAGCTTAATCGAAGTTCGGGAACAACTTGCTGAGAACTGCAAGAAAGTTCAATTGAAGGTGTCGCGTATATGCTGCTTCTGGCTTCTGCAGTAACAGTTTTTATACGTCCGAACAGAAAAGGCAGTTCTGCGGCGTCTCGTGCGGGATCTGTCCAGGATGAGCGGCCAAGTCTGTCGGAATCACCACTGCGACGCCCCTCGCCATGGGTCAAATAATATTTCTAACAATAAAACATCATGCCTCGTTCAATTACTATTAATTGGTCGAGCACCAAGAACATCAAAAAAATACTCACTTTATCGTCAAAATCTACAGGACTGGTCATTGTAGAATGTCAAAAGAATGAAAAACGTACAACTTCGCCCAGTATAATCTCGTTATTTGACATAAACAGTAGCCATACATACATATTTGTAGAACCGATTCTTAGGAATGCAGATATTCAATACAATTATACAACTGAATAAAAACAAAGCATATATGGTTCACCGTTACCTGCAAGTGATTGTGGATATGGTTCACGGTTTTAGTATTACTGATAGAGGACTCTCTATGTAGAGAAAAATGACAGTGAAAGTATGTACATACATATGTATGAATAATCCGTATTGATTCCTGTAACAGCGGATACAGTATAATATTTAGTACATTATCTTTGATTTTAAATATGTTTCTGTCTTGGTGAGCAATAAACAACATTTTGTTCATTTGTCTAGTCTAGCAGTTGTAATCATTCAAATCACAACTGGCATACAAAATGAAGAAAAAAAACTATAACAAATACGGTTGACAAAAATACCAGAAATTGCCATGAGGAATGTGTCAGCATGCCAGCAGCAGGCGCGAATGAGAATGGAATGTAGCGGTAATTTGAAATCTCACATAATTTTTCGATAATCGTCCCTTTTTAATTGTTGCAGACGAATGTTTAGTAGGAACATTTCATTCTGTACATTTGTCTAGTCCTTCTGTTGTGATCTTTCAAATCACCAAGCGTGGCATGGGCTATTAAAAAAAGAAGAAGCAAAAAGGACAAATAAAAAAGAAGAAACAAGGGGAAATAGGTATAGAAAAGAAGAAAAATAGATTAATGCTTATATAAAAGGCTATGATCGACCATTTTCACTCACTGTGGCCTCGAATTGTTCACAAATATACATATTTACAATTAACAATATGCGCCCTTAGAATATATGCTAAGTCTATATTGTAATGATTAGAATGTACATGCATTCTCCTTATTATTCAAATCCTGAAAATCTGTCAAAACTTAGAGAGAAAGAAGACACTCAAATATGTTTTCATTATGTACATATATACATAGGTATCAAAATGGTATCTCTTCTCATTTTCTCCGCCCTCTGTCTATTGCGTTCCGACGCAGCTAATACAATTGACTACGATGGCTGCGCCAAAAGCGGAAAGGTTAGAATTTAAACATGATCAAATATCAGCCTCTTTCATTATTCTACAGGAAATACATACTTTAAATTACTCCCTCGCATTGTACTTCTTTCAGTGCCTGCCGTCAGCTGTCGGATGCGAGGATGTAAGGGATGAGCAGGTTGTGATTCTCTCAACAAATAAAAATTTTTTAACTAAAATTTTTTAACTGCCCTTTGCAGTATTGCGCCTCAATATATAGACAAATGGCGGCTGGTGATCCCAACAGAGCGGCAGCGGCTGGCGAAGCTTCCATAAATCGGTTTGAGCAATGCGTCGGCAAGCCAGGATCGGTAATAGTTTAGATCTTGTTTCATAATCACGACATTTGATAGCAGTTTCCTTATCTTATTTTATAGGGGACGGCCGACGAGAGCTTTATTGATCCAGCTGTAGCAAACTGTCCGAAACGCTGCGGACTGTGCTGCATGACACCCGCATACATGTATACGTGCACGTCATGCGAAAATCCAAGTTGTTGACTTTTCATTATTCGCAGAATCTTCCTTGCCCACTCATAGTGAAACTATTTTCATTTTAATCTGTCTTCCAGAAACTGCCGTAAATTGCGATACGATAGAACTAAAATATTGCAAGGACCCTGCCTATAGAGAGGTTATTATATTTATTAATTCGTTAGGGTTAATGCAAAATTAAGGATACATTCCTGTTTGTTTTGTCAGAAATGAAAACATTTTGAGATTTCGCACACAACACCATAATGCTTCGAATATATTTTTGTAAACGGGTTAGGTAAAATTCGCTAGAAATTCGATTCATCACTTCACTTACCGTATTTTCTCTATTAGTACCCCCCCCTTTATTAGAACCCCCCCCTAATAGTACCCCCCTCTGAAAAAGCCATTGAAAAATAGAACCCCTCCCTCTAGTAGAACCCCCCTCCAATAGTGCCCCCCCCTAACAGCCTAATATCTCAGCTCGAGACGTATCTCGAATGGATCCTGGAGGCATGGGATGCTCTCCCCAATGATAAAATGGCTATTCCAGTGATGATTCCTATGAATTCGAGCTATGATTCTTCTTTTTTTTTAGAAGAAAATGTTGTTATCAAACTTTTAGTGGCTCACATTGAAAAATAGTACCCCTCCCTCTAATAGAACCCCTCCCTCTAATAGTGCCCCCCTCTCGCAAGGGTATTGAAAAATAGAACCCCGGGTGGTACTAATAAAGAAAATACGGTATATGTAGAAGCCTAATCAACCTTTCATCAGGCGATGATGAAAGCCTGCCCGAAGACGTGCGGCCTATGCTCGGCAGATAACGATACGTCCGCAACACCCTGCGATCAAGCATTGTGCGAATTTATGGTTAGAATGCCTCCTGAACAAAAACCAAACAAGACATTCGATTTTCAGGCAAATGCAGCGGAAATCTGCCGGAAAACTTGTAACAAGTGTTCGTCGGGTTCGTTTGCTGAAAAAATCATCGATTGCAAAATTCGTTTTATTTCTTTTGTAGCGATCCTTGTTTCATTAATAAACAAATTTGACCTAATTGATTTGATACTGTCCTCGCTTTACCTTAAAGGAGGTCGATCACCGAGAAATATTTAATGCAGCTTCGAATTGCCGCGTCTGCCCTGTGATTCCTCACTCTCATTCTCTCGTGCTATTTCGCACAAACCCGCTGCGTGAAAATAGCACGCGCGAATGAGATTGCGAAGGGCAGCGGCAATTTGAAATATCACATAATTTTTCGGTGATTGTCCTCCTTTAAGGTATCGCGACCACGACCAAGCCATCGGCAGTAGTTCCACCGACTCAATGCCAGGATCAGCATCCAAAGTAATTTTTTTTGCTGTTTTGACGAAGTGATTGTTTTCAGTTAGGAATGTTCAAAAGACTTCTAATTACTTCATAATTTTCAGCAGATTTGTACAATCAGATCCAGATCAAATCTTCGCTGCCTCCATGCCATCTTTACCCTTTCAGTTGCTATTGGTGGAACCAAAATGGCTTCTGCTCGTCAAGCGGCTACACGCGTAAGGTCAAGAGACAGTATTGCGCCAGGACATGCAATATATGTTCCTGAGTCTGCAAGCGTCGTCTCCAATGCCATTCCCATTAAATGAACCTTTGTATTATCAATACAGCACTTCTGACTTGATATTTGTGTGGAATAATAAACTGTGTAGATCGTTTCATGATATCACCTTAATAATGATAAATTGGGTTGCTGCGCCATTGTCTGCGATGATAGCATTACTCACCGTTACAGCATGTTTTATCGCCGAAAATGAATTATGTAATTCAGGCAAGAACTGCTGCGTTCACACTGGAAGTTGGCACTCTAGGTCCGGTATGCTCTTTCGCAGGTCCCAGAAACACTATGCTTGCAAATGGCAGGCGTGAACAAGAGTATATCACTTATTTATTTATTTTGGTGTATTTTTATTTTAGTGTATTTTAGGTAGCGGTATTTTGACATCTCGCATTATTTTTGTTGTACTTTAATTGTTGTTGTAGACGTATATTTTATGACGAAAATTTCATTTTGTCCATTTGTCTAGTCCTTCTCTTGTGATAATTGATGTTATAATGGTTCACTTATGCGGATAGAGGAGAATTCAAACAAAATTCGACAAATGACTGAAATTGGAATGTACGCTTGTTGAACAGCTCCTCTTGCCTCCGCGTACAAAGCAGCCCGAAGCAAGTGGCGCGTGATGCCTCCAGAAGTGGCGGCTGACAATGAGCACCATCGCTGAAGCACCTGGAATACATCATACAATGGTGATTTGTGAAGCAAATGTCTCAAAACAACCGTTGAATGAATATAAATTAATTTTCGAGAGAATTATTCAGTTTTATTTATTTCTTAAAATTGTCTTTGGCCTTCAGATTTCAGGAATGAATTTACATAGTTTACATAGTTTATAAAGTTGCCAAACTATTCCTGGAAAATAAAAAAAAATTGGTTTGCTACGTCATTCATGGTCCAAGATAATGAAACGACTCAACTTTACAACAAGGAGATTTCATTTCGGGCTAGTGCAAAATTTCACTTTCTATAGGAGAACGATGGCGAAAAATAATTAATGCAATATCCAATTTGCCGCCTTCACCCTGGCACTAGGCACTCTCATTCTCGCGTGCTATTTCACAGGCCGCACAAAAGCCGCAGCGATAAAATAGGACACACGCGAATGAGAGTGCTAATGGTAGCGGCAATTTAAATTCTCACACATTTTTTCAGTTATTGCATTCCTTTAAACTTGCCTACCGTGAACAGCACATTTCAGCACAGGAGGACAGCTCGGCGACTTGGCGACGACGTTAATCTGAGAATCACTTCTTGGTCGTTGTTCTCCATTTGGAGTTCAGTTATGCGCCCAGTCGGTGCCACGAGTAATACGTTGTACTGTGGCAGTGGTCGTGCATAATCCGTTCTGTTGCGCAGAAAGAAGCTGAAAAAGAGCAG
The DNA here is from genome assembly GCA_945643635.1 of Allodiplogaster sudhausi. NCBI lineage: Eukaryota > Metazoa > Nematoda > Chromadorea > Rhabditida > Diplogasteridae > Allodiplogaster > Allodiplogaster sudhausi. Next base: position 2,020,822 of record CALZFC010000349.1, read on the forward strand.
ATCTTAAGATTGGGGCCTCGGATAAAAGGGTGTAAATAGTGAAGAGTACCAACCAACAAAAAAAGGATCGACTTACATAATGAGCTGCTCATGCTGATAGTGCGTCAGTCTGGCCCATTCGCATCCCGTTGGCGGTGCCGGAATGTCGACTTGATTCATCTGCCATTCCCCGTTCCTGTCACGACGAAAAGCGCGAGACCAATAGCCATGATATCCATTATAGTCAACGACTATTGCGATCTCCCGTATGCCTCGGTTAATTGCCTCGCCAGCTCATTATTCCTATCGGGGTCATCCCTGGATTTGCTACAATATGAACCTCTTTTAATGGAATTCTATGCATACGATCTTTTGTTATAAGCCATAAGAGTAGGATTGCAAGGCCTTATGGAAAAACTGTAGAAAAAAGGATTGGAACATTCTAATTCGAATTTGGAATATTCTAATTCGAATAACCTAAATTCTTGGGCAAAATGATAGCGACGCTACTTTTATGATTTACCACTTTTATGATTTATAACAAAAGATCGTATGCATGGAATTCCATTGAAAGGGTTTCATTTTGTACCAAATTTCATCCTCTTTCGTATGATGTATGTTTCGACATTCGAAAATGTTTTTAAAGTAGTTTTTTAAGCCTTCTAATTGTACAGAACGAAATTTCCCATATAAATTGAAACTTTTCAATAAAAGTATGCATGTTACATTTGAAGATCTCCGTGAGAGCTCTTAGATGATATATTTATGGTTTTCTAATATTGACATTGATCGATGAATGCGCATGCGCGGTGCCTCGGCGGCCGAAAAATGCGCCATTTTGACCGACTCGCGCGCTTCAAGTCAAAATGTTGTAAAATTGGGGACCGGATTTCTGAATGAAATGTATCTAAATAGGGGTAACAAAAAGGTCGCTGTTTCACGTGGTGCTTTCAGCTTTTTGACATGGGGGGTTTTTATGCCCCAAACGCACCACTCGAAATATTAAAATGCCAAAATGAGGCCTTTAATGAAATATTTTTTTAAAGTGATTAACACGAGTTTTGTGCGCCTTTCAATTTGGAATTGAATAAACAGTTCAAAATTAATACATCTCAACAACGAACAAAGTTATGATCATTTGAGTTTTTTCGGGTTTTCGGTGCATATCCATGGTGAAATAACAGAAAAAACTTTTGGAACAATTTTTTTGGGATCTCTATAGGGTGCTACATAAGCCATTAGAAGGAATAAAAAATCAAAAAATAATTTTGTTCCCGACATGCCCGTGCTCGAGTCTCTCAGATTGGCTCTCTTAACAAGCACCTAGAACTTCAGCACTGTTCACATTCTTGTATTCTGTAATTTAGTGTGAGACATCTCCTAAAACTCGGTGATTATCTTATTCTCGAAAACAGCCTAGTTCTTTTTTAACGGTCATTTCAGCTTCTTTTTAAAATCCGACTGTACATGTTTATTCAGCATGCCCAAATCCACCCTAAAAAGTCCAGGAAACTGCGTAAAAGTGCGGCTTAATGTTGCTCAGTTCATATATGAAATTATTTATATTCTTCAAATTAATGTATCTATGTACCTAATTAAAACCAATAAAGTAGCTAACGATCTGATGTCTACGGATCGGTTCGTCGCTCCGCCAACAGATGGCCGCGTCGGAGACGGCGATGATTTCAATAACGCGAACGTTCTCGAAGCGAGCGATCGGTTGAAGCGAGCGCACCGAATGAAACGACGGCATCGCACGCGATTCTAGAAGTGGACATGGCCATAAAACACGAATTTTGGAGTTCCTGCACTCTTTGCTGGCCGAATTTCAGAGAAAAATGCACAGGTCACAAAAGAATTTCCACAGTGAGTATCAATTCATTAAATTAATTGTCAAAGCGGGAATTAGATCCGATGAGTACAACAACAACAACAGTAACAAAAAAAAAACGCCAGCAATTGTTCTTTAGATGCAAGAATAACGTTAGAACTCCTACGAATATGGAGCAGCAGAGCATAAATGCTACGTACTCTGTCTAATTCTCGTCGTCATGGATAAGATGCAAGAGAGCGAAGTGCAAATGTCTAATTAGGTGAAGTATCAAAGAGGGTGCTGAGAGGGTGGATAGTTAGCCTGGTAGAAAGGTGTGTCAGATATGCAGAAATCTCGTCTGCATAGTTCGTACATAGTTACCTCCTTGCCTCAGAGGATTCACACCTTATTAAATATAAATCAATAGGCTTGGTTACAACGAATATCCCTGCACGCGCACAATCAAATCTTCGAACTCCTTTTCAAAAAAAGTGGTACACAAAAGTCTATTTGATTCTCTCGCAAATCGCGTCATATGTTATGGACATGTTGGGATAATTTTCTAATTTGTATATACATACTATCTCTCCTTCTAGCTTTCTGTCAATCTATCGTCCTGTCAATCCGTCTCTCTCTCTCGCTCTCTCTTTCTCTCTTTCTCTTCCTCTCTCTCTCTTTCTCTGTTGCTCCCTACTCTTTGTCTCTTCTCAATTCTGAATTCTCCCTGCTCCTCCTTCTGACCACATCATTCAAATCGCGATGAGACAACCGAAGGCAAAAAAGCACAACGTCAAAGAAAAAAAACATAAACGTAGCGATTGTGAACTGTATAGTGTGGAGAACGATGGAATGGCTTGTTGTTAATGATAGTGCTATGCTATCACACATTGTAATTTGTTGTTGTATTGATGTCTTGTATCTCTCATCTCTCAATCCTTTCAAGAGTCACGAAGTATTGTTAACCCCACGGTATAGTGTTTACCTCGTGATTCGACAAAAAGGATTGACTGAGATCGAGAGCTCCCAAAAGATTAATGACACTAACACAGACGAGTGCTTGGAAGCAACTGCAAGTGGGGAGATTAATGACAAAATGACAGTCACCTCACGCGAGTGGGTGACAGCGAGAGTTCCTAAAGATTAATGACAAAAGCGTCTTAACCCAAGCTATTGTCTAAACATTTACCAGCTTATATGCACTGCAACCTCCACAGCAGATCAATTGGCTGGCTGCCACGACATCTTCCCGAGCGGCGCACACCCTCGCGATCCTTCCTTCCTCTCATAATGAAGCCAGAATGATGTGGATGGAGACGGGAGGTGAGATGGTGCTTGCAACTATATACTTGATTACATGTACATATGTACGTATTTATGTATGCGAGTTTGTTTTACTTGTATTTTAAATGTAATTGTTCATAGTTGCCATAGAGCGATTTGATACGTAGAATTCTAAAACTTTCTCTCACTTTACATATGTATGTATATAAATTTTTGTTCATCATTTATGTTTGTGTGGATAGATGACTAGAAGAGCAGCGCAAGATGATACCTCCCTGTCTCTGCAGCAATCGTAGAATTAGCCACAGAAATGATCGCGCTCTAGCCCCATCAACAATCTCTCTCCCTCACTTGTCTACTCGCTGGAAGCCTTTTTGCGACGCTATACTCTCTGTCTGTTTTTGCTGTCGAGATACTCTCCGAACAGACGCTCTCTAATATTTTTGCGCGATGCCTCCATCTTTGACCGACGGAATGCCTTCTCGGCCTCAGAGAAACCCTTGGAGAGTCCGCCTGCAAAATGAGCCGAGCGGAGAGCGGCCTTTAGAGCGCTCTTCACATCCGGGAACGCAGGCACAGCCGATGCGGTCGGGGATGCGTCGGCTTGATGTAAACAAGATACAATTGATTGATTGAGTTATCAATCTATCTATGTAATTAATTAATTAAACAATTATTTACTAATTTATTGTACTAATTTATTTTCAATTTTTTTTATAGAATTTAACGTTTGAGGGAGCTCAGAAAACATGTTTCACATTTTCCACCAACCAAACCTATACAGCTGTATAGAGCTTGAAAAGAGCTTTCGAACGGACTATTGGGTTTAGGAAACTTAGGTTGCGCTGAAGTTTCCTGATCGATTAGCTCTGAGCGGCAGTGCAAAACAGCACTTCATAATCATTTTCGCACATCCGAACATACACCATAAGAAAGAGCGTGAAATTTGCTACAAGCTGAACCCCTTTCAATTATCTTTAAAGTCGACAATGTTTTGTTATCATCAATAAATGTTATACCGATAGTGAGCACGGACTCAGGGATAATCGATCAGGAAACTTCAGCGCATCCTCAGTTTCCTAAACTCAACAGTCCATTCGAAAGCTCTTTTCAAGCTCTATAGAGCTGTATAGGTTTGGTTGGTGGAAAATGAGAAACACGTTTTCTGAGCTCCCTCAAACGTTAAATTCTATAAAAAATTAAAATTAAACATTTTCAAGTTTTTCTTTTTTCGTTGTTTAGATCTCTTGGCTATTAAAATGCATATTTTCATTTCTATGTCTCAAAAACGTGCGGCGTCGTGACCTCCAACTCACCTCCCAGCGCGGCGAGCCTAATAATTCAAGACCTCATAGCGGACTAAAGAGACATTTTCTGATGACTAGACCACTTCCAATCGATTATTCATACCAGAAAATACCTATAAGGAACTTTGGAATAAAATCCAAATCGATCGATTTTGGCCGGGTCCCGGGCAGTTTGATTCGCTTTGATTCTCTCGCAAATCGCGTCATATGCATATACCATGTTTTAGTACGTGAGCGGATGCTTATTTCATTCGCTCATATATTAAATTATTTTTTGCCAATTATTTTGTTGTTTTATCATCAATTCTCTAGGCCTTATGCTGTGTCATTTAATATCTCATGTCAATGCATCGTGATCCGCTAAAGGGGGCGGTGCCTCACAGCGTTGCCACACTGTAAACATCTCAACGTTCACCCCTCAGTTGGCAGCCAAGACATCCTCCCGAGCGGCCCATACCCTTTCGGCTCCCTGGTCCTTTGAAGCTGAATCTGTTCACTGAGTCCAGAATGATGTGCCCTGGATGGGATGTGATACTTGTCCTCTTTAAAAAGCGATCCTCTCTTCTTCTCCTCTCATAATAAATCTTTCGGAGGTGCTTCAATGTTTCTCTCAGATCCTAGAGTGACCTTTCTGTGGTGTCTGAAGTGTAGCGATGGCGCCGGCAATGAAGCGTTCCTATGCGAAAGTTGCGAGCAGTGTCAAGAAGACTAGGCAGAAGGTTTCGCTGTCGCATCTCCTTTGTTATGAGCCTGGAAGTAGCTCTACCTGTAATAGGCACATTTTCATCGATGTTGATAAATAAATTAGTACAATAAATTAGTAAATAATTGTTTAATTAATTAATTACATAGATAGATTGATAACTCAATCAATCAATTGTATCTTGTTTACATCAAGCCGACGCATCCCCGACCGCATCGGCTGTGCCTGCGGTCCCGGATGTGAAGAGCGCTCTAAAGGCCGCTCTCCGCTCGGCTCATTTTGCAGGCGGACTCTCCAAGGGTTTCTCTGAGGCCGAGAAGGCATTCCGTCGGTCAGTTGGCCTCAATATTGTTTCACTTCAACAGTTCCATACTGTTACAGTAGGGTGAATAGTAATTTACTCACTAATTATTTGAGGATTTTGTTAGCTTTTGGACTTAGATGCATGAGTAATTGTATTGAACTTTTTCAAAAAAAAAATGAAACTTAAAAAAAAAATCTCTTCGCAGGCGCAAGGCGAAGTTCTGCGTCCTGGCCGAAAACTGCCAGGATCCAACGAACACGAGGCTGATGAAGGTGCTCTGCAAGATGCACTCCGTCCCACTCATGAAGGTCGCCGACAAGACGCTCCTTGGCGAGTGGTGCGGTCTCTGCCAGTACTACCCGGAGGACACGGACAGCAAGGTCTGTTCTGGAAACTAAGTAAACATCGAAGCCTTTATTTGTTATTGAAAATGCCGAGGTGGTGCCTGTAATAAGAGAATGCAAAGCAAGGTTCTTGTTAAAGGAGCTATCCGGGAATAAATAACATACGGTTTTTCTCTTCATAGGTGAATTCACTTTGGCCTAAAACATCGACCGCGAAAGTTTGAACGGTTTTGTTCAAATTTATAAGCAAGCGAAATTTGAGAGGACGCGGTAACTTTGTTCGCCTTCTTGTATACATGGTTCTTATTTTCAACCTTCTTTATTTTATTCAAAGTGCATATATATGTCAACAACATTGATGAAATTACTCTCTCCACCAGTGTCTACAGGATCTCCTAATGTAGGTTCTGCACGTCGTCGGTTGGGTCATCGATTGCCCGTGTGCCGTCGTCCGTGACTACGGCACGGACGAGCTGGCCAAGATCGTCCTGCAGCACCACTTTGACACGAAGAAGAAGTAAGCAGAATGTGACAGGCTCAAGCCGCTTCTTTCATCTTTATTGGCTGGAGGCACTTATCCGCTGGCGGTCCCAATATTCTATTATTAATAAAAGCTTGTTCTCTGTTTCTTTTTCTCGATTTTGAATGCTAGTTGTATGTTTTCGAAATGTATTTCTTTTCTTATTGTGGACTTTATTGCTTCTACACGACATTAACATCTTAATATGAGAATGTTTATTTCTTCTATACGTCTTCATTCATAAAACTTAAAAGAAGTGACAACAAATATGCAACAGATTAAAAGGTCAGAAAGCATGTAGAAAAATGCAAGTGCATCTGGGAAGCAATGATACAAGTCTGATGTGACAAAAATATGTAATGAAAGAAGGTGGAGGCAACATAATTGTATGAGGCTGAGCTGGAATGGAGTTTCCTGCCAGTCACTTGGCCATGTGGAAAGGCACCCAGACGTTGCAGTGATCTTTCGGTGCATAACGCGAACCGAGCGGGCAATTGAAAGCGGCGCGGAAGGCGGGAAAGTTCTGGAGAGTGCCGAGTATGCGATAAATATTTTCGGAATGCGAGTTGGTCAGGATCTTATAGATAATGTCATCCTTCTTGCGCGTTGGCTCGCACCAGACCGGAAAATAGAAAAAAAAACGGTGTAGAAAATTTACTAGGTATTTAATACTATACATTTATGTTGTGATACTTTTCTATTATTGAAAAAAAATTTTTGTTCTTCCTTCTTTATTTAAAAGTGATGCTTTAAAATAACATCTATTAGAAATACATATATGTATGTTGTGATAATTTTCTAATGTTTACAAAAATTTTTATACTTCTTCCTTTCTCATGCTGGCTTCCAGAATACGGCTACTTCAACACGGTCAACTAATACCGAAGATATACAGGAGCGATACCCGTGCAAAGTTGAGAAAGAACAGCTGCTCCTCGCTGAACTGCGAGAAGAGCGGGTCATTGAAGAGTGGATCGGGCCCATTCAATTCGCGTTGAGCGAGGAAGGCGCGCCATGCTGCGTGAATGCCTGATCATCAAAACCCAACGTTTATCGGGTGCAGAATCCCATACAATCCCTATTCTTTTCTGTGGTCTAGAGCCCATTCAGGAAATATCTTGCTCTACCAAATGTTGTCTACAAACAGCTGTCACACCTCCATTGTCTGCAATGTTCTCTCCCTGCGTACGTCCCCCATTGATGCAGCGAACTGGCTCGTCCTCTCCAAGCGGACAGAATTCATCGTATTCTGAACCGTGGTAACGACTTTGTTTGCATTCTTTTCATAAATAATAATAATAATCAGCAACTCCATTCTTTCCGCTGATATATTGTCATTCGCAATGCCCGTCTTCTATTCGCCTTCATTTTTCATGACTCACGCTTTACGACGCATTGTGCGACCAATGAGAAGTTGGCAGCGCTCGCGTCTGTCATCCACTTCTCGAGTTTGCCCGTGCCGTTCCACTGGACGCCTCCATTGTCGAAGCCATGCACCAGTTCGTGGCCAACAACACTGCCGAGGCCACCTGGCGGAAAAATTATTTGCACGCCAGCAGAAAGGGTGAGGGATAGAGAGAGCGGCTAACAATAAGAGGTAACAAGGAAGGTTAAAAGAAACATAGCTGATAAATTTATTTACTTCTAAAAGTGAATTTTATAAATTCGATATTTTTATTTGGCTTGTTTTCCTTGATTTACTTAGAATTAATGATCATACCATAATTGAGTGCTGCCGGGTTCCACCTATCAAAGAAGGGCGTCTGCAATATTCCGGCCGGCATCGTGATCGAGTTTACGGCCGGCTTAATAATATTTGGATAGCATCAAAAACTTTTTTTTTTCTTCTTTTTTTTCGATTTCTTTTTAATCACTTTCGTATTACATTTCTATAGTAATTTAGTACGATCTGTTATTATTCCACTTTCTCAGATGAAAAGTATATATAGAAGCACAAAAGAAAACAGTCATGATGCTTAATATTCCTGTGTTGAGTTCTCACGCTTCATTTATGTATATTCTGGCAGAAATGGCGCAAATTCAAAAGTGAGTTTTCTGCAACTCTGGAAAAGGAGCCACCTCGTAGAAGGCGTTTACAATGAGAATCATGTTGTTGTCGTCACTGTGCCGGTCGACGGTCTTCTTGTCGAGTAGCTTGAACTGCTCGAACCGCTTCCACTTCTTGATGGTCACCATCAGTTCGTGAAAGGGCGTCTCCGAATCGATGTTGAGCTCAGAGTAGATGCCGTCCAGTCGGGAGACGTTGTAGATGAGCTCGGGAAAAGCGACATACGCGACTGTTGAAGAATGAGAATTGACAGAGAAGGCCGTGATTTGGGAGAATTAAAAAATTATATAATCTACGGAACGAAAATACATAAGAAGAGCAGACGAGAGAGAGACGTAGAGATATAATATAGAATAAATTGATGAAACTCATGAGCGGCAATCACTCATAAACAGAATAAATGCTCATTGTGCCGTGGTGAATATGTCCTGGGGAAAACGAAGCTATAAAAACAATTAAATGGAAATAAAAAAAATCATACCTATATTGGCGACCTTGGCTCGCGCGCCCTCCTTGCTCTCGTCGTCCATCCAGTCCAGCTGCTCGATCATCCCGACAAAGGCGTCTCTGACGTTCTTCACTAGGCCTTCCGCATCACTACAACCTTTTTTTCCTTCAAAGGATCCCATTACTCCCCTTGAATCGGCGCCCTTTTGCCTGACACATGGCGAGTCAGCTTAGATAATAATTGATTTAGATTATCATTTAAACAGGCAGATGCGCGATATTAGGCACTTTTACGCATGTTCTGGTATTTTAGGGTGGTTTTGGATATGTTGTTCAACCGTATACATATGTACAGTTAGGTGGTTTTGGTTGAAAGAAAGTTCCAGAAAGTACATTAGATTACTTTTTTTGAGTATGGAGCTCTTTTAACAATGGAATTTCGCACCGTTTCAGAGCGGCTCGTTGCATGGCAGTCGGGTAGGCGGCGTCCACGTAGACACGGCCTGTGGCGTGGCCCATGTATTTCATGGCCAGCTGGACACAGTACAAGTCGGCAGCCGTCGAGCTATTCAATGACAAGATATCGGCGTGCCTACAACACAAGAGGCCAACAATTATACACACAAATATGAAGTCAGCTTGCCTTTGTACCGATTCCATTAGACTTCCCCCTCGGTTGAGTTCATGCATAATACCACTTTTTTTTCTTAAATAATACACACTTGCTTTCTAAGACTCCTATGATTAATTCATGATTATATTTTAATTTTAAACTTGATTAAAAACGTCTCCACTCTACTCATGATTGCATAATTTATTGTTAAAAAATATTTTTAAACTATAAATATTTGGAGCTCCTTAAGAACTTCATGTCCATCTCGTCTGCCCACGGCAGCGATCGCTCTTTTTCATCGATCGGAATAATTATCGCTTGGTAGGCGATGAGAAGGCGAGCGAACAGATAGTTGACAACCACGGAAGGCTCGTATTTGCGCGACGATAGATCACGGAAGAGCTCGTTCAGCATCACTGCCTGAGAGTGAGTGCACACATCAACTACGATAATGTTATTGTTTTTAAATCAATTATGGAATTCTATATTTACTATAGAAAGAGTTGAATTTTGATTTCAAAATTGATCTAAAAAAACGATGTTTACTATAGAATAAAATACATATGCACTTTGCTGAAAATTAACTCAGAAGCCAAAAAAAACTGACTTCTTCAATCACGAATTCGGTGCTGTTCGTGAAGTGATGAAGTTGCTTGGGCGCATATTTTGAGCGCATAAAAGTGGCGAGATCAACAAAACGAGTCAAGTTTGCAGGGAGCTTTGCGAGAGTGAAGACGTTGTATTTCGATGACGCATTGCGTTGCTCATTCTCGGGGCGCATGTATTTTCGTGCAATGTCCTGTTTGGAATTTGGAAAAATTTGGAATTTGGAAAAAGTTCACAAAAATAGAAAAATAATCCTCATAATGACGAATTAGATGAGCAAAAATAAACAAAACAAAGAAACAAACAAACAAACAATCAAAGTAAAGACCTTCTCAAACTCGATTAGACTGTCGACAACATCGCCAGAGTCTACGGCCAGTTGGATGCCCTCGAGTGCGCTGTACCGTCTGAGCACGTCCATCATCTGGTTTCTGCTCTTCTCCTCGAACAGTGGCCACACGCGTGGCTCATAGAAGCTTTGTGCGTAGACAAGCCGGATCTGGCCAAAGTGCACTTCGTGTCCATTGCCCTTCCACTTCGAGTGCACATCACATCTAAGTAGAGAAGCGACTCCTGAAATAATAACAACTGTTGGTTTTTTTTTTAATATTTTTTCATCAAACATTGCGAATGAATGAAATACATTACAAAAAAATTAGAGAGATTTCAAATTTTTGGGCTCTTCGAACAATTTGTCTTTTACCATGTTCAAAGTGGAGGTACGCGAGGGCGTCGGCCATTCTGGCCGGTGTCATCATTGACATGGCTGTGGTCGTTTCAGAAAAAAAGAAGGATGACGTCACGCCGAGGAGGGAGCTCAACTGGCGGACGAAGTCACTCACGAGGTGATTCCCTCGCGACGTCGGCACGGCACGTTCAGCCTTGCAGCGATCGGTGAATCGCTTTAGCTTTGTTAGAGCTTGGCTACTCTGGAAGGGAGAGAGAGAGTTAGAGAGAGAGAGACAGAGGGAGAGAATGAAAGATAAATCGAGATTAAGAAAGAGAGAGAGAAATCGAGAGGGAGAGAGAAATAGAGAGAGAGGGGAAGAGAAGGAGAGAAAGAAACCTGAATGTCTTGCTGATAAGAAGGGTCGGTTAGCTGATGAGCAAGGCGCGCTACATTCATAGTCCCAAGTTGAATAAACATGTTTTGGCTTGCCCTGCCGCAAGCGTATTTGTAAAAGTCTTCGCATGGATTTAAGGAAAAGTCCACGGTCTCCTAGATAAATATGTTTACATGGACGATTTATTTTCTTTTCCTCAAATGGGGCCTTTTTGAATATGTTTTTATGCCACTTGGGAATGTTTTTCCAAAGTTGACCCAACATTCCACTTCACAGATTACGCTATGATAATTTGTATGTATATGAAATGTTTTCCCGAGTCATCCCAGTGCTCTGTTATAAAAGAAAAACAAACTTTAAACAGCTTCAATGCTGAGCTGTACGCTTCGTATCTTTCACTATTTCTTGCGTCGATTTGCTGTGGCGGCTGGACATTTATATCGTTCTCTGCGAAGAATAATCTGCATAGATTAATTAAGAGAAACAAATGTATAAGAAGATGCCACCTAAGAAAATATGGTTTTTTTTTGCATAAGCCGAAAATTTTGATTCCGGATTTTCGATTTTCGAACATTCCCTTTTTGCCATTCTTGACAATAGAAAAACTGTAAAAACGCCGAATAATGAATTTTTCCTGTATTGGAACATACAAGAATGTAACAAATTTTCTTTAATAAAAGCCAAATCCCATTATTGACTGCAGCTTATTACAACTTACTCGATTGTTCAGTCTCCTTCGACTTTGCTAAAGGTTGTAGCCTACTGAGTGAGGCGAGAATGGCAAAAGACATGCCGAGCACGACAAGAACACCTAATAGAATGACAACCTGAAATAAATCAATAAATAATGTGACCTGTAGTCAATAAATAACTAAATCAAGAACCTGAAATAAATCAACAGCAAAATAACAAGATATTGAAACACTTTTCTGGAAGATGACTTACATTAACGGCCATCTTCGCCCTTTTCCATTCCATTTTGCTGTTCAATTCCGACATCTCCCAAGAGAGCGAGAACAATAATTTGTTATCTTATACGAATTCCCCTTTAAACTTGCAACATGGCCTTCTCCCGAATACTACTCATTAGATGAGTAATTTTCACTATTCCAGACATTTTTCATGCATTTTTTCTCTTCCAATACTCAAAATAATAATATTGGAATACTTTAATGTGTATGATGAATTTCGATTTTTGTTGTGCTATCGAGATGTCGCCTTTTTTCCTGGACAAGACAAGAATCGGCATTTGAGAAAATGATTGCCAACAGATTCGAAACAGCGAGCTCTCGCTTCACAATCGCGGGGGCTATCCAATGAGCCATGTATGTACATAATCAGTGATTATGTCGCAAACAATGAAAACCATCATACATACGCGTGATACATATTAAAGTGTTATTATATGTGGCATTGAATTAAAAAAAAATCGAACAAGTCGGCCCTTGCAAAATGTGCGGACTCGTAAAAATGACTCATCTAATTTCAGTAGTATTCGGGAGAACACCATATTGCAGCTTTAAAAGGCGCATTGATACTAGAGAAGAATACTGTTCTCGCCCTCTAGGGAGATGCCGGAATTTCCCAGCAAAATAATGGATTGGAAAAGTGCGACGATTGCCGTTAATGTAAGTCATCAGATTTTTGTGTCGAAGAAAAGTGTTTCAAGGCGTTTCTTATTTTGATTATTGACTGATTTCAGATTTAGTTATCGATTGGTCTAATGTACTTTATTTATCTTTTAATTGACTTCAGGTTCTTAATTTGATTATTGACTGATTTCAGATTCTCATTCTATTAGGCGTTCTTGCCGTGCTCGGCGTATCTATCACAATTCTCGCCTCTTTAAGAAGACAACCTTCATCGCACTCACAGCAGTCTGAGCAATCGAGTACGCATATGCCAATGTCAACAAAGAAAGCATTGCATTGCACCTGTATTTATCTCGAGTGGATTGCAGCGATGCGGTCGGCCTGGTCAAGAACGTCCTGGATGCCTTTGTCGGGATGATCGAGCAGTGGACTGGATGGACGACGACAGCAAGGAGGGCGGCGCGCGGGCCAAGGTCGCCAACATGGGTATTGATTTGCTTTTTGCTTTCTCGGATTGAATAGTTTCTCTAGTTTCATTTTTCCTCCAATACATGTTCATCCCAATTGACGAAGCAACAATTTCAGTCTTTCATTAATGATTTGGTAATCTGATTGTGAGCGATTTTCGCCATAGATTTCAGAGATTTTTTTCAAAATTATATTTCTTCGTATCTCCTCATGTCTTAGTTTCGTTTCTTAGAATATTTCTCTTTGTTCAATTCTCTGAAATCACGGCCTTCGTATCCGTCAATTCTCATTCTTCAACAGTCGCGTACGTCGCTTTTCCCGAGCTCATCTACAATGTCTCCCGATTGGATGCCATCTACTCTGAGCTTAACATCGACTCGGAGACGCCCTTTCACGAACTAATGGTGACAATCAAGAAGTGGAAACGGTTTGAGCAGTTCAAGCTGCTCGACAAGAAGAGATTCGACAGGCACAGTGACGACAACGACGCCACTGTCTGGGCCAACGCCTACTATGAGGTGGCACTTTATTCACATGTTAAAAATTCTACTTTTGAATTCGCGCCATTTTTAAATGAATATGTTTATAACTCAAGAATATTCACCAGCATCGCGGTTGACTTTTCTGTTTCTCTTTATTTCTCATCTTCGAAAATGGAATTATTAACAAACAATGCCGAAATGACTATATTAATGTGCAAGGCGACGAGCCTTCGGAAAAGAATTCGGAAAAGGGGAAAGCAAAAAAAGCGCTCGCAAATGAATGGAGTATTAAGCCGTCTGCAAACTCGATCACACTGCCGGCTGGCATCATGAACACGCCCTTCTTTGATCGGAGACACCCGGCAGCACTCAATTACGGTACGAGCACTAAAATTGAAAGGAAATCAACCAAGCAAAAAAACCTGGAATAAAAATATTGAGTTAATAAACTTCACAATTAGAAATAACTTAAGCAAAAAAAAATACCCGAATAAAATGTTGAGCGAGTAAACTTCACTATTAGAAGTAGTAAATCAAGCGAAAAGAAGCCGAATATAAGTATTGAATTAGTACACTGTGTGTGTTTTTTAAACATACTTTGTTACCTCTTCCTCGCTCTCCCTCTCACTCAACCTTCTTGCTAACATTAAAAAAATTTTTTTTTCGCTAGGTGGCCTCGGCAGTGTTGTTGGCCACGAGCTGACGCACGGCTTCGACAACAACGGCGTCCAGTGGAACGGCACGGGCAAGCTCGAGAAGTGGATGACAGATGGGAGCGGCGCCAACTTTTCATTGGTCGTGCAATGCGTCGTAAAGCGTGAGTCATGAAAAATGAATCAGAATATAGAAGAAGAAATTGCGGCATTGAATGACAAAATATGAAGGGAAGGAAAGGGCCTGATTATTATTATTTTTATTTATTTAAAGAAAGCAAGCAAAGTTTATACCAATTCTAGAATACGACAAATTCTGTCCACTTGAAGAGGACGAGCCAATTCGCTGCCTTAACGGCGCGCGTACACAAGGAGAGAACATTGCAGACAATGGAGGTGTGACTAGACTGAAGACATTGGGCATGGCAAAAAGTAATATTAGTAACTTGTATTCCAGAGTAATATTAAGAAAAACTATATATATATATGTATTTGGCGGGGATACAAGAAAAACAATTCAACCCCTCTTGTTTTCTTCGTGTAATGGTTTTCGTTACCCACCGGGCCCAGTCCCTGGTTGTGGAATAAACTTTGAAACATTTGATTGGTCTGATTGAGTTCAAGCCCAAAAAAAAATTGAAGATTGCCAGGATTCACGTAACCCCTGCACCCGATAACTTTTGGGTTTGATAATGATAGAATTGTTAGGCATCCATGCTGCATGGCGCGTCTTCCTTGCTCATCGTGAATTGAATGGGCCAGATCCACTCTTCAACGACGCGCTCTTCTCGCAGTTCAGCGAGGAGCAGCTGTTCTTTCTCAACTTTGCACAGGTTGTACTTTCCTCTTGTAGTACTTTCATCCTTACAATTAGACGAGCTCTTTGAAGTAGCTGGATTATTTAAACATTTTTTTTATTAGCTCACCCTATACGCTTTTTAGATTATTATCACCACACATAGTTTTTTAATATACATATGTTACTTTTTAAACCTAACTTTTCAACATAATTACAAGGCTACTGCGCGCCGAAGACCGAGAAAGACACGATTGTCCTTGAGATTCTGACCAACTCGCATTCCCTCAGTGCCTATCGCGTACTCGGCACTCTTCAGAACTTCCCAGCCTTCCGCGCCGCTTTCAACTGTCCGCTCGGCTCGCGTTACGCGCCGAAAGAGCACTGCAACGTCTGGGTGCCTTTCCACATGACCAAGTGACGAGGAAACTTCAACGGCCCCTAAATGTAGGAAAATCACCAAAATAAAAATAATTAATGAACGTTTGAATTGCCGCGCTCACACTGATGTGAGAACTGGCATATCTCTCATTTTCGCGTGAGCCCGATGCATGAAAATTGCACACGCGAATGAGAGAGCGATGGGCTTTTTC
The DNA here is from genome assembly GCA_945643635.1 of Allodiplogaster sudhausi. Classification (NCBI taxonomy): domain Eukaryota; kingdom Metazoa; phylum Nematoda; class Chromadorea; order Rhabditida; family Diplogasteridae; genus Allodiplogaster; species Allodiplogaster sudhausi. The sequence goes on from CALZFC010000349.1 coordinate 2,036,455, forward strand.
AGGGTGAATTTTGTAAAATTAAATCACACATAATTTTTCGTTGATCGTGCTCCCTTAACCTATTTCTTCTTAAATCACTTATCAAATGAGGATTTGTATCGTTGCTCCGCAATATGCACTTGCATATCTCGTTAACTTTCTGCTACCGTTCTCAGTGCCTCATAAATATATGTATGTTGTAACATCATTAACATGATCTATAAATGAATAAGCATGGTACATATAAATAATCATTATCATAAGTCCGTGTTGATGTCATGTAGGCGGAACTTTTTTATTAAACGTCTTTAAAGGTTCTTACAATTAGGCGTACTCTAAAGTTTACATAATAATAAGTCGACAATGTATGTAAGCATAATTAATTAGGAAGCCGTGGACTTTTCCGTGAATCCATGCGACGGCTTTTACAGGTAAGCTTGCGGCAAGTTCTCCGATAGATGAAGCATCTTTAATCATCTGGCGGTTTTGAATGTAGTAGCTCGTCACATTACCGAGCCAAGACGTGTTTCTCACTGTCAGTCTCTCTCTCTCTCTCTCTCTCGCTCTCTCTCTCTCTCTCTCTCTCTCTCTCTCTTTCGCTTTTCTCGCGATCTCATCTAATACGAACATGCATTGGCATTTGGGAAGAGTCTTCTATTAAACTTTTGAATGCCGAGAATTCTCTTCAGAGATGGAAAAAAAGTTTTATTTCATGATCTTGCAGAAATCATCCGTGCAGTAATGTTCTCATTTAGGCATACGACATATGGATGGAAACTCACTCGTAATAGTAATGAGATCATTCGGGAATTAAATAAGATGCTTCATTATATACATAATGATGCTATTAATAGTAAAATAGTCGAAATGTACATATTTCTAAGTCACAAACACATCATAGTAGGATATGAATTTGGAATATGTTTTTTTATTATACAAAATTTATTTTATAAAAAGATGCATAGACAACTGGACAAATAGTCATGGTATTAATCTTTAGTATAAGTGATATGTTCAAACATGGTTTTTTTCTTCTCTTTATGATCGTTGTTGAAATACAGTTCGGATGTATTGTTGTGATATCGTTAGTCTTTGGAATTTCGGTGTTACCGTACCATATCTGGTGTGTTCTACAGGAGGATCAGCAAGAAATGGCGGGAAGCTGGAGGAGCTTATGCGTGGGCGTTCCGGGCGAGCTTGGCGTGCGTGAGCTGTTGAGCGACGACACGAGCGCGACACGCATGTTGACTGGCGGAGTTGCAGTCGCAGCCGAGATTGATGCCGACGAGCCGGACGGATGAACACGGCACGCTGTCGCAGGCGTCGCGGCTCGCGTCGCGGTCGGTGATGTCGTGGCACGCGTTGCGGTTCGCGTCGCGGTCGGCGACGTCGTCGTGGCACGACGCGTCGCGGTCGTTGATGACGTCGTGGCGCGACGCGTTTCGGTCGGTGACACACGCGTCGCGGTCGGCGACGCGGTTCCAAAGGACGCGGCGCGTCCCGACGTCGACGTGATCGAGCCGATGGCCGACTGTTTCCGACTACTCGACGACGGCAACATCGGCTCAAGGATCGTCGACATGGCCGAGAAGCGTCGGCTGCTATGGTCGGAGAAGCCGCGGCGTTCCAGGAGAACTAAAAAAAACATTTTCTACTCATTCTTTTTTTATTCAAAAAAGTAGGGTTCTTATAAGGGTTTTGACGAAAATATGAGCTTCAATAATCAATAAAATAAATCGATAACATATGCGATCTTGCATAGAAGTTGGTCAAAAAACAAAAGCCCAATCGATATCTCCACTCTCCGACCTGTCGTAACTTGCGTAATGTTCGCAAGAGAAGGACGAGCCGAGTTGACCGATGGGAAGAAGTGTGCCGCCATCACGCGCTCCTTCAGGTCGCGGAACTGGCGAGTGAAGAAAAAATAGAGCTGAAACAGGAGGCAATTGTTATTTATCACCACATGCGTACATGCAATATAGTAATTATTATACGAAGTTTAAATAAAATTAACACTTCATTTAATGTACGTATTAATTGTTATCTTCTTGTTTTCTTTTTCGATTAATATTACTCCTTATTAAAAGAAGTCTTTTATTTGTAAAGCGCACCATCGGATTGACGGTCGAGTTGAAGTTGAAGAGAATGTTGACAAAGTCCTTGAGCACGACGTACCAGTCCTCCTCGGCGTACGAGGAGTCGACGAAGCGGATGACGAGGCCGCCTGAGGAGGTTGGTAGATTGTGAATGAATCTTGCATTCTTCTTCTTCTTTTTTTTATCGATTTTTCTTCTTCTTCTTATCAATCAATAATTTAGTTACATATATTTTCTCTCTAAAAAATTGATAGAATTTTTTTATAATCTATAAAAAGGTTTAAAAAAAATATCGATAAAACCCGTATGGCAGCAGAAGAAGAGGACAACAATGGCGATAAGAAGTGCGGAGGTGCGCGACTCTTGCGGAGAGCGAGCGCGATGAATGGAAGAGGCGCCGAGCGGACGCAACCGTCCAGCCAACGAAATGCTGCACAGGATGCGCCCGTGCAGCCCGGTGAGCAGCACTAGCGGAAGAAGGTAGACGAGCAGCGGGTAGAGCACTTCATCGCACTGAAACAAAAATTGAGGATTTTATACTACTTACAACATTCCCAGTTGCACACCAAAAAATTTTATTGCAAAGAAATGTACTGTAATTTAATGTTTTCCCTCGAACTAATTCATTACAGCTATAAATCTAAGCAAAAATTTTTTTGAGATAAAGTAAAGTTAATGAATGTTTGAGATGATATCGCTAAATAAAAATCAATTAATAAGGAGAAGAAAAGGTGAAGGTTTGCTGACAACAAGGCGATAAGCGCGATTCATGGCCATCGCCGACGGCGAGTGCATCAAGAAGAGCGTGCCAGCTGGCCGGCCGCCCTCCGAGCCGTCCAGCTCGCGCCACTCCCACGCAAACTCGGCCCACTTGCGCGCGTTGAAGAGCAGCGCGACACCCGTTATGAGGAAGAGCGGCATCACCTGACGATTCATTTTAAGGAATTAAAAAACTCGCATTTGAATTCGAGCCTTTTTGCCTGAATCAAGTACGAGCGAGATTTAAAGAGATGCCGACTATGGTGATGGATACAAAAATTGTAATTTATTTCGAATGAAGTTTACGCTCTTTTAACGTGTTCTTTTACATTTATTTTCACATGTACATTTGTTTTCCTGAATATCAATTAGAATGTTAAAAATACATATTTTGAACCTGCTATTAATCTTAAAGAGAAGGAATCAGTTCTAATTTTGTTTGCACTTTACTAGCAGAACACTATGAGGAGCATTAATATGAGAGTAAAAAATGAATAATAAAAAATAAATAAAATTATACCTGCGGTCCGGAATGCACGGTCGACAAGGGACGCGTGACTGCCTGTAGAATGCATGGAAAGTTAGTTAGCAACTTTAATTAGTCATCATTATTTTATTCTTCTTTCTCCTCTTCTTTTGCTCTTCCAAGCCTCATATGTTTTTTGCTCTACGGTTTTTACGTAATTGCTTGCATCTTTGCCTTCTTTGAACTCTTGCATGGAAAGTGCACATTGTGACAAAAGGTTTTGCACTATGATTCCATTACTGTCATCTAATTTCTCACATTTGAATTTCTTCCCGGAAACGTTCATGCGCTTACCAACGCATGGAAACTTTGATCACTTGAGCGTTCGTATCACTAATATTTTCGCTTTTACCAACATGCATAGAGGCCAAAAGCGCATTTTTTCCCGATATTCAATCATTCGAGTCTAATTTATCAAAGTCAGGAAAATAAACGACATGAGCATGCTTTTAGCTTTTTTTTAGTTGCAGAGCTTATGACAATGCTTTATCGATTCTCTATTCTAATGGAAAATTCTTCCCGGAATGCTTCTTCTTCCTCTTCTTCTCACTCCCTCAGGCAATGTATTTGGTAATTGGTTGTCACGAGTATGCGCTCTCTACTATTCAGAGAAATCTAACGCCGATCTGTCGCAAGGTTGTGTTTGCGAATTCTTTTGCGCAACGAAGAAGAAAAAAAAGTGGCATTTGAACCAGGGAATATGCATATGTATCTCTTTGATTCTCTGTCACAGTCTCCAATTCTCTTGCTGAGAGACTTTGCAAGATAGTAACGGAAAGTTGGAGAGAGATAGAGAGAGAGACAGAGCGAGAGAGCGAGAAAGAGAGACGGTGAGAGAGACCGCGCAAAAGATTGAGTTAGCCAGAGAAAAAGAAAAATGTCCTCTCAAACTCATAAACATGAGGAGCCCGGAAAGTCGCAGCAATTAGTTGGTGATTCCCATGGAAAGCGCGAACAAGGCTGGGAATGGGAGTCAGAAGCGGGCATATGTTGCAGAGCAAGATCTTCTATGAGAATATGGATGGAATCATAAAAAGGCGAGCATACCGAGCATAAACAGAACTGGCCAGCATAATAATTCTCATTTTTCTGGCGAAGAGGAATAAAAAAAGGAGGGAAGGGGAAAACTCTGAACAAAGTGCAAACAAAACGAGTTCATTTGCGTCATTGAGGCCAAAGTCACGCTGAAGGCATTAGGCATTGAAAGTTCTTGGAAGCCGACCAACGCCTTCGAAATGCTTGGACGAAGGCCACCAAGTAGGCACAAAACTGTTAACATGAGCCACTCTAATCACAATAGACAAACGCTAATGCATTGCATATTACATCAAAAATATTGATACTCTTAAAGAAAGAAAAAAAGTATGTTTAAACGAACTTTTTGAGGATTCGTTCAAAGAGAAGACGAACTTTATTTTGAACTTTGCTAGGAGAGAACGTTGGCTAACACGATGTCGCTGGATCGAGATGAAGGTGATGGTCCAGATCGATGCGCAATTCGATGCGAGCAGCAGCGGAGAGAGCAGGCCAGTGGCGACGAAGGAGAACTGGCCGAGCCAGCCGAAATGAGAGTACTCCTGGAAAGAAAATGCGGTTACTGTAATACCAATCGATACATCAATCAAGCAATTAATAAATTAAATTTACTGATTGATCATCGCCTTGTGTGGCTTATTTCATATCATTTAAGCAACATACGCTGCGGGAAAGTCGCCATTCATGATGTTAAAAAAATTGCATCAAATAAGACATTAGTCCTGCCAATATTTCAAATAGTTTTAATGCTACGGCCTGCGATCTAGCATATACATGGATGAGAGTGTTTGTCAATTTGACCGTGTCCCCAAAATAGCACTTTTTTGCGTGGGACTTGACAAACAATCTACATACATACATACATATATACGTATCTGCATATGAATGCAGACTCTTCGGCTTAGTATTGCATAATAAGATCGTGTTCGCAGCCAATTAATGTATACACAGGCAGATGTCAGCCTCATCGAAATTCAACCCCCTTCTGATGCGACGTGTCTGTTGGCTACACAGTATGTATAATCGCAAGCTTCTCTCACTTGCACAGGAGATGACAAAACGGGGTTGGTGGGGTCGCTAATGGTAAATAAAAAAAGCCCCCAACCTCCTCGCTAATGTATGCAGACATTACTATCATTCGCTGAAAGTATTCTTGCCACAATGCATATGGCCAAAATAGAATTAAAAAATAAATAAACAGCTATAGAACCGTACATAAAAGTCGGCGATAGCGGGCGGTAGCAGCACGAGAAGCGAGAAGAAGAGCTGCAACAGATCGCAGCAGGAGAGCTGGCAGAGTGCAGGAACGAGTGGGTGCGATCTGGAAAAGACAGAGAGAAGATAGTTACGTCAGTCGTAACTATGCACGAGTAAGAATAGTTACGTCAGTCGTAACAATACAAGTGGAACTTATTGTTCCTAAACGCACCAGACCCATATTGACATCCTCTTAAAATTCTTCTTTTCCTTTTTGCACCTTATTTTGCTTTTATCTGACCATTTCCTTCCTGTTGCTGCGAAATTTATTTTGTGAAAATAAAGAATTTATTCTGATTTTTGCCCGCTTCTGAAGCCACTTCTTATATTTTGCCTGTTTTATTGTGCTGTCGGATTTGTGTTTTTTTTGTGTGAGTGGCTTAGAGAAGGAATGGTGACGATCTCTTTTTTTATAAAGAAAATACATACTTTCATTGCTTATTTAAAAGGAAATCCTCATATGAAATGCATATTTATATGAATATGAATGCAATGTCTTGCTGAGCTGTCTCTGTTTACTCCTTAACAGCAGACACTTCATGCCTTATTGCGTACGCCTTTGTTGTCTCCTTTTTCCAGCCAGTCAGTCTATGACGTGCTTACTCTGGCGCACACATTGAAATCTGATTCCTTCTGAGTGACCGTTAGCGTGAGAGAGAGAGAGAGAGGGAGAGGGTGAGAAAGAGAAAAGAGAGAGAGAGAATAGGTAGAGAGAGCAAAAGACAACAGTGAGAGAGAGAGGTATTGAGAGGAGTGAGAGAGAGGGAGAGGGTAGAGAGACAAAGCTAGTCGGGATAAGAGTAAAAGTCGAGAAATTTGGAAGAAGATAAGTAGAGGGCAGAAGAGAGAGAGAGAGAGAGAGAGAGAGAGAGAGAGAAAGCGGTACTGACAATTGCTGAAGCAATGAGAAAGTAGAGCAAAAAACCAACCTGAACTTGGAATCCTCAACAAGTTATTCTCCTAATACATATTACTTTTAATCTCAACATTTGACTAACTTTCATTGGGACTCTTCACTTTTTTTTCTGTTACCTTCCGCACTATCTCTCTGTCTCTCTCTCGCTCTCTCTATCTCTCTCTCGGTCCCTTTATCATTACACCCTCTCTATCTCTATCTCTCTCTTTCTCTCTGTCACTGTCCATGCTTTCTCCTTCAAACTCCCTCTCGGTTCACACCTTCGTTCCTGCGAAGCTTGCGCACGCGATTTGAAGGTAACAACTCAAGCGAAGAGAAGAAAGAAGAAGAAAAAAGTCGTGAGATTTTCCCAGACTCGAGCGTTGAAGAAGGAAAAGGCTGGTCCTTTTTGTTTCTTCTCTGTCTCTGTCTCTCTCTCTCTCTCTCTTTCTCTCTCTCTGCCGCATCTCTCTTTCTCTCTCTCTCTCTCTCTCTCTCTCTACAGCTCCCATTTCTTAACTTGACCTTCCTCACATCATTCATGGGGGCGATCTAACTGGTGCCCTTGGCCGTTATTGATGCACTTGAAAATGCGCTACGATTAATACGTAAAGAAAGCTTAACACAGACATCATGAAATTATACGTTGTGGAATTTTTATAGAGTTTTTGTATACAACAGAGAAGGGAGAGAGAGAAAGAGAGACAAAGAGAGAGAGAGAGGGTGGAAGAGAGATACAAGAAAAACAGATATGCAAAGAGAGACAACATTAAACGATAGAGGGAAGAACATACATGTAAAGAAAGAAAGAAGGATAGGAAAAATGATTGAGGACAGGCACACGAATAGATATCCTCCGCTTTCGAAATAGAGCACTATTGCAAGGCGGCTAGAATGAACTCTGCCAGTGGCAATAACAAGTGAACCCCTCACCAAGTTGTTGACTGTCTGTCCACACCCAGGAATACACACTTTTTACTGCTTTCCAGCTTGACGAGACTGCTAGAAGGGAAAGAGAGAAAAAGAGAGACAGAGAGAGAGAGAGAGAAGAGAGAGAGAGAAGGAGAGGGAGAAGGAGAAAGAGAGAGAGAGAAGGAGAAGAGAGAGAGAAGGAGGGAGAGAAGGAGAAACAGAGAGAGAGAGAGAAAGAGAGAGAGAGAGAGAGAAAGAGAGAGAAGATAAAATTTTGTTCCAATTAAAGATGCTACGCATGTCATGTGCCTTTTTTCTTTCTGGTTAAGGTTGTAATTTGTGGAATATATGTAATACCTTTGCAAACGACACGCATGGTTGTAGATTGTGCAAAATACATTTAGACGCCCGTACTTATGAGAAACGCACTTTGCACCAGGCAAGAGAGAGAGAGAGAGAGAGAGAGAGAGAAGAGAGAGAGAGAGAGAGAGAGAGAGAGAAAGAGAGAGAGAGAGAGATGAAGAGAGAGGGGAGTAAGAGAAAGAGACGAAGAGAGGCATAGAGGGAGGAGAGAAGGAAAGAGTCAGTGAAAGAAAGAGAGGGACAGAAAGACAGAGACGAGGAGAGAGAGAGAGGGAGAGAGAGAGAGGGCAACACAAACATATCAAGAAATTCGAGAAGGGAGAAAAGCATATGGAAATTGATGAACGTTCTCAGAAGAACGTACCAGGAAAGGAGACGCTATTAAGACGTGAGGATGAGAAAGGAAGGAGAGAAAAAAACAATACTTCAGCCTACAGAATGGTTGCAAGTGATGTTCTCACTGAAATTTCGAAATTTGACGGAATCAAAAACGAGAAACAGAAAGGAAAAAAAAACGTGGAAATAAATATCGTTACCAAGAATTCATTTTATAAATAAGTTATTCTGAATTTAGAGAATAAAGTGAACAAATTTGCTCCTCCTTCAGCCCAATACAGAAATGAAATGGGAATTTGTCTTTGTTGCTGAAATAATTATTTTCTTCATTTTTATTGTATGCTATTATTTCTTCTCGTTTAGTGTGAGAGAAGCATGTGGTTCAGGAAATAAATGCATCAGAGAAAGAGAGAGAGAGGAGAGAGAGTGATAGAGAGAGCGAAGAGAGAGAGAGAGAAGAGAGAGAGTGATAGAGAGGGCGAAGAGAGAGAGAGAGAAGAGAGAAAGAGAGAGAGAGAAACTGACACGGAGGGAGATAGAAAGAGTGTGGCAACAAGCGGAGAAAGATGGATATGTATGGAGATAGACAGGATCAAAGAGATAAAAGAGGATAAAAAGAAATAAAGAGATCTTTAACAGGCAGATGAGGTAGTTGTTTCTATTATTGAAGTCAGCATTTATATATATGTATATATATACATGTTTTACCTTTTATATAAATGAACATTTGTACATATATATTATGTATGTATAATGTATGTATTATGTATAAAATGTGTATATATTATAAACTGACCTATTCGCTGCAAAGACAAGTAGGCATGCGACGTTGAGGACTAGTCCAACGCAGCAGATCGCTGGCAGCAGCCATAGATTGAGGACGCAGCCGACCGCTCGGAGGCCTTCTTGCTCAATGCACATTTGACGACAGGTCTCGCTCTAAAATTTGCATAATTTTTTATTCTATTAATCTTACTTATATTTACATATATAAGTAATGAAATATCTTTCTTTATATAGATAAATTATAAATTTTTTTAGTAAATAAACTGATACACATTCATGTCGAGATGGAAGTACTACTTTTGCGTTTTTTTTCACGATGGCAAGATGGAAGAAATTTGATTATTGCGTTACTCACGGTCTCCTCGCCGAGAACAACAACAATGGGACCAGAAATACAAAGAAGATAGGTATTTGGAGGCGTCTCTTCTTACAATTAGTAATGATAAAGCGAGATCGATTTAGGGTGGGCACCGGAGAAAGAAGTGTTGAAATGAAAATACATAAGTATGAATCAGGAAAGACTTTTAATGAAACGTTGCGCACGAAATCGAAAAATCAAACAATTCGCATGCAATTTCTGATGCCTTGTATCAATTTTCTTGCTCTTGGCTATACGCCAAGAAACTTTCTCGCATGCCACTTTGGAGGTTGCAAGCGTATCATTAAAGCTGCTGGACTTGTGTGTCATTATTTTGTAAGTCTATTTGCACGAATAAGTAAACAAACAAATTGAACTCATACATACATGCACATTTGAACTCTCTTCAGCAAATTCGATATTTTTGACAGAACATTTTCTTTTAAGTCAAGAAAGATGAAGCATAACAGAGAGAGAGAGAGAGAGAGAGAAAGAGAGGGAGGGAGGGAGAAAGGGAGGGAGGGAGTGAGATTGAGAGAAAGAAAGAGAAAAAGAGAAAGAGGAGGTGAGGAAGTGAGAGAGAGAGTGCGGGAATGAGAGAGAGAGAAAGTGAGAGAGAGAAAGGCGCAGACAAGTCTGGAACAGTATTGTAATAGCCCAGACACGAGACCGACGTACCATTATGCGCTGAAGCTGGGATTGGCAGGGAGAGAAGTGATGGAGTGAGAGAGGAGAAGAAGGTGAGAGGGGCGAGCCAGTAAATCCGAGAAAGAGAGATAGAGAGAGAGAAAGCTGATGAGAGGGCGTATGCCAGAGAGAGCGAGAGAGAGAGAGAGCAAAGGGAAAGAGAGAACATGAGCTAGAGAAAGAGAGTCAAAAGTGCGAAGCTTCGGCAAAAATTGCTCCGAAAGCAACCATTTTCTTTCTCGCCCGGAAAAAGGCTGAAAAGAAAGCAGCTTGTAACATTTTGTCAGATTTAAATGAATGGGTCCCGGAAAGAAAGCTCCAAGTTCTAAAATGTTGTTTTTCAACCACCCCCCCTCCCCCATCCATTTCAGTCAGACTCTGTAATTGACAGTTGGTCAAAATGGAACACCGAAAACAAAACTGAAAATTAATCACGGCTTGGAATGTTTTCACTTTCCAAAGAACGACGCCAAATGCTTTACTTAACAAGAATCCTCTCACTCTTCTCTCGTCTGACATTACTAATACATACTTGGTTTGTGCTGATTCAAAGCATAAGAAAGCGGAAGCGAAGAAACACTGACAAAGAAATACCTGGAATGACGTAAAGAAGCGAGTTATAAACAACATAAATGTAGTATGAACATATGTACTACAAACATTGAAGATGGCGTATTTACCTATACAAATATGTAGATCTACAAATGACAATTTCCATGTTGAATAACCATTTATTATTTTCCGGCCTTGACCTACCTCAGGGGACTTCCGACATATATGTATGTATGTACAGATGAGCATTGCGGAATTGTGATTATGAGCAGGCGAATAGACTGATAGTGAGTCGCAGTTATTTAGTAATAAGTGGGGATTATCTCCACCTCTCTACCTTTATCACCTTTCTCTTTCTCTCTCTCACTCCCTCTCTCCCCTCTCTCTCTCTCCCTCTCTCTCTCTCTATCCCTCTCTCACTCCCTCTCTCTCCTCCTTTCTCCCTTTCTCTTCCTCTCTCGTTATATCTTCCTCTCTCTCTCTATCTCTCTCTCTCTATGTCTCCCTCTCTCTCTCCGTCTCTCCCTCTTCATCCCTTTTCGCCATCAACAAGAGTGCTCGGAAAGATCGCCAGGAGACTCTCATGCTCCGGAGGCAACTCGGAGAACCTTTCGAGAATGACGGCTGAATGGCAGCGTGTGTGGAAATGTTCGGAAATTGTGCGGAGAGAGAGAGAGATAGAAGAGAGAGAGCGAGAAGAGAAGAGAGAGAATGAGAGAGAAAATAGAGAGAGAGAGAGAGATAGAGCAGATCAAGAGAGTCAGACTGTCAGAGAGAGCGAGCTCACGAATTCATCATAGTAAGAAGAGAGCATGAGAAGTGAAAAACGAGCAATCAGAAGAAGCTTTTCCTCCGCATGTGACTCTCAGCGTACTCTTTCCCTCCAACTATGTGATTGATGCGTATGGAATCGGGCGGATGGCGAACGGAGCTTGGGAGTCCACGCCCTGTGGGAATGGGAGGACGCTGAGGAGGAAAGTCAAAATCTCTGCGGTCACAATCAGCTCCTCAAACTGATAAACACTGCGGAAAGAGAGAGAGAGAGAGAGAGAGAGAGAGAGAGAGAGAAGAGAGAGAAGAGAGAGAGAGAGGAGAGAGAGAGTGAGAGAGAGAGAGAGCTGGGACAAAATGTCAGCATTTACATTTGCGCAAGTTTTCAACAACAAAAAACCTTTAAAAAAAATGTACAAAATATTTCCGAAGACTACCGTTAGGCATCCTCCAATATGCACCTGAATTGGCCTCTAACAGAAGCTCTTGCGGGCGGCAAAAAGCCTTGCTGAAGAGAGGGAGAGAGACACAGAGAGAGAGAGACAGAGAAAGAGGGGGGAGAGAGGTGGGAGAAAGAGAGCAATTAGTTAGTGGGCCTGCGCGTAATTGAAAGTACATTGACTATAGCATGCTCACATCTTCGGAGACAAAAAGTGGTACAGTATAGCAAGTATTTTTATTATAATTTATTATTTACATATTGATACACCAAATTTAGTTGCAAGACATGATAATGAAACATTAAAAAGGAGAATAAATAAGAATATTAAGGGCTTTGCTACGAGTCTGAATTGGTTAGAAAATATTGTTGTCCCAAGAAGAAGCAGAAAAAGCTTATATTTTCGGCAGCGACATTATAAAGGCCAAAATATGAGAGAAATTGGCAAAGGAAGTGAGATGAGGGGGTGACGAAAAGCAAAGCAAGCCTAATTTCGAGAGGCCAGAGAGAACATAGCAGAGAGAGAGAGAGAGAGAGAGAGAGAGAGAAAGGGGGAGAGATAGAAAAGTAGAGAGAGAGGGGATAATAGAGGGAGAGAGAGAAAGCGAGGGACGGAGAGAGAAATAATAGTGTGAGAAAGCGAGGGAAGTGATGAGAGAGGTAAGAGAAAGAGAAACGGAGTGAGAGTGTGAAAACGAGAGGTAGAGATAAAGAGAGCGAAATGATATAATAGAGAGAGAGTGAGAGAGAGAGAGAGAGAGAGAGAGAGAGAGAGAGAAGAGGCTCGAGGTGCGAATCTTTTACGATGACGCACTTTAAAGATTAGCGCAAAAGGCAAAAAAGAAAGTAAGTGAGTGAGAGAGAAAGAGAAAAACAGAGCAGAGAGAGAGAGGGAAAAGTCTGAAATTCCGAACGCGGTAGGATTTCCATGTGTTTCTCTTCAAGTATCTCTCTAGCATTCTCTTCTCTCTCTCTTTCTCTTCCTTTCTCTCTCTCTCACTCTCTCTATCTTTATTTCTTTCCTTTCTCTCTCTCTCACTCTATTCGCAGAAGACAAAACGGGCGTGAAAGTGAAAGAGGATTCGGAAGACCAAATGTATGTAGCAGAGAGAGAGAAAAACTGAGCAGCTGAATAATTTATGGTTGGCCCTAATGGCCAATTAGTGCGGGATAACGAAGGGCGTTTACATATATTGGCGCTGTTGTTTTAAGTGTCTTCGAATTGTTCGACGGGACCAAACGACTTTAATGCATGTAAAACGAATTTATGAATAAAAAAAAAGCTTAAAAACAGCACGAATTCACCGGAATACCTAAAATAAAGACCTCATCGAGTTCCGTTCAAGAGTCAAAAAAATGTACTTGAAATGGTAAACTGCATGTAAGTTCATATCTCTGCGGTGGCCCAATTAGAAAAGCTAATTAATGTTATCATAGACATCAGACTTATTTGAATATCTGGATTCTAGCAAGCACTTGAGAGATTCGAACACCTCCTAATAAGTGCATGTCTATGTAATGCAAAAAAGCTGAAAAGATCATGAATGACAGAGGCAGACAAAGGCAGTGATCCCTATCTGGGGAGCTCAAATATGTACATGGCAGGGGTCTAATAAGGGACATTAAGCCCCCCACTAACTATAATATGATTACAGTATACATATGTATGTGCTTGTGTGGTGGGTCTTCGATGTTATGTGGACTAAGAGTCGAACAGGACAGAATTAGCAGCATTCATATATGGCGATTAGGCTTCCGCCTCGCTTATATGCATATGTATGTGACAAACAAGTTGGCAGAGCAGTAGTGTAAGCTCCGTTAACTCTCTCGGAGAAAGTGACCTCTCATACTCACACACTCCCCCAAACTTTGTACTTTTTGGTTATACCGTCGTTCTCTTACCTCAACAGTTTTTCTCTCTCTTTCTTTCTCTCTCTACCACTCTGTCTCTCTTTCTTTCATTATTTTATCTCACTCTCTCTCACTCTCTCTTTCCCACTCTCTCACTATCCAGCATGCCCAGCAGCTCTCTCTCTCTCTCTCTCTCTCTCTCTCTCTCTCTCGTCCTTCCCTTAAATTGGCTCTCCCCCTATGGGCCACAATGGCTATCTTCCATTTGACTTTCGCACTTCAGCGCGATGAAAGAAACATCATAACGAGCGGGTATTCAAAGATCAAAAACATCAAAAAAAAATCCGTCCGCAAAAAAAGGTTTGCTTTAATCCTTCATGCAAGACTCTGGGATCTTACTGATTCAGACTTTTTGATAAACAAAATTAATCTCATTATATGTATGTACATATAAGACAGTGTGAATTAAAAAGTTTAGTTTTTCTCTGCAATTTTCGATTTAGCTGTTATTTTTGCCAAATTTGGCAGGTAAAACACACAAGCAAATGTGGCAGTATTTTATTCATTGATTCAAACATGTCATGACAAATATGAAGCGTTAATAAAATGACGGGCACAATATACAAGCGAAGAAAATGGCTGAGCCACAGAACTGTGTCCTAATTAATGACAACCCGGCTTCGGCATATTTAACAACAAAACAATTTGGCTTGGCAAAAATAGAGGTCTTTAAAAGTGGATTTATAGCGTGCCAAATTTGATGGCCGCAAAATGATCCATGGCGCAATTTGCATATGTTCAAATTTTCAACAGTTTTGGCAAGTATTTCACTTATTAAAAATGCCACTGCCAAAATAAACGGCTATCAAAACTGGCAAGCCGCTTTGTCATTTTTAACAGCTGATAAATGTGCCACGAGGAAGCGGCTGTCGGCCGAGCAGCTTGGCAAATTTGACAGCCGTCAAAAATGGCAACTTGGCAAATTCAGCGGGCATCAAAAATGTCAAGCCAAATTTTCGACCCTTCAAAAGTGGCAAGCCACTTTTAACGGCTATAAATAATGGCTGGCAGTTTTGACGGCCGCTAAAAAAGGCAAATCATTTTTTTTACAATAAAAAAAGCTTATCGCTCCTATTAAATTCGCGTTCATCCTCAGAACATTAAAGTTACACATACACGCATATATAACAAGAAGGAAGCACTGAGAATACCACATTCAATCAGTCATGAAAACAAGAGTGGTCCACAATAAGTTCTGCATAAATAAATAAAATATTACATTCACTATAACATTATGGAAGTTAGTTGATAAATGTTAGCAAATAAGACATACTAGGCACTCGAGTTGCCGTCGTCACTGGAAGAAGGAATTTTTCTAGCTGCGAGATGTCCTCGTGTGACTTGTCCATGGAGAATCCGTGACCACGCAAGACTCACTTGGGTGGAGGGCCGCCGCCGCCAGAACCATTATCGACGTCGCCACCAAAGAAGCCACGGCGAGGACCGGCTGCTCCATCATCACCTCCTGAATTAGATTCTCATTTATTTACATATCAATCATGTTTGGCAAAACTGAAACAACGAAAACTGATGGCCAACAAGTGTACATTAATGAAAGATGTTACATACCCATAGAATAAGAAATCTTTTTAACATAAAAAATAGAAATTATAATAAACAACAGGAAAACAATAATAAAACAAAACCTGTCCAAACTGGGCGCGGTCGTCCATCTCCGGCGGCACCCGCACTGCACATCCTTCCCTTGCACGGACCAGCTTGACCAGATCTAATCTGAAACAAGAATACTATTTAATGTTAAGAAAACCGTATTAAAAGGTGTGTCTGCGATTTCTTATCATGACGTTATTTTCCCAAATTACGGTAAGTATACGGTATGTGGTATTTTAGTTCCACAAAATGTGTAAATCATATCATTACTGCTTTGTTTGAAATAAAATTTAACTAGAAACACTAGCAGTAAAATCGTTTTCCCCATTCAAAATAACAAAAAGGAAATGATTAGCACTTATTTTAGAGCAAAATTGCTCTATACCGTATCCATACCGTAACTCAGGAAATTTATATAACGTCACGATAAGAATTGAATATAATATTTGTCTTCTCCGTAACCAAAAGCCCCCCGGACGGTTGAATTTCAGCAGAAAAAATTTAAAGCGACATAAAAATATTTACGCCGTAAAAAAAATTAATGGAGGTTTTTGGGTGTAAAATGTTTTTTTTAAGTGTTTGAATGCAGCTTAAAGAGCTCGCGATTCTCTATTGAATGATATGTCTACCATCGTATAACATTAAAAATTAACAATGCTATGCTCTATTTCATTTTGTGAAAACATTTGAAAAATCTTAGACATGGCGTTGTTCAGTTGGACTGATTGTTGTGTGCGAAATTTAAAAACAAAATCCCGCTCCTTGGGCTCGGTGGTTTACAAGGCTGCCATGGGTCAGACTTATCTAAGTACTGGGTGAGAGATCAAGAATGAGAGTTTTATGGACGGCAAAAACCTCTTGAGCCAGCATGCAGTCCGGGTGTTACTCTTCTGCTGCGCCTCTTCCTATTCTTGCTTCTGCAGCTGCTTCCACGTGCCAGCCACTGACCGAGAGATCGTCAGGCACAAACTGAAAGTCATGGGTTTATGAAGAGAAATGAAGTATGCAAATTGAAAAAAAGTGAGAGCGATATGATTTTGAAGAAAACAATTTGCTCTTCTTGCTTACGGCCAAAAATTAGTAACCCGAAAATGGAAAAAAAATGCAAAACCTGTAAAAATTGGCTTCAAGGGCTAAATTTTTACTACATAGTAAGATAGAGAGTTAAGAAGAGCGTATTATTCTAGCCAATTCGGGGGTGGCATGCTCGAAAAATAAATATTGAATTTAAAAGAGACCTCTAACCCATAACAAATTGAATAAAAACGAAAAGTACTTCAAATCTAGGCCGTTTTGCAAGTCAACAAAGAAAAAAAAAACAAATGAAAACTTATCCCTTGCTAAAAAAATACTTTAACGAGGAAATGACCAACTCGGGTGAAAAACGAATGGGAAATAAATGGTCCAGTACTGGCAAATAACTACCGCAAATAATAGCAGTTTAACGATGGGCAACCAAACATTATTCGAGCAATTCTTCACTCAGATCTAACCATTAGCAAATTTTTCAGCAATAACCTGCGCATATTGGAGCAGTTACTTGCCCATAACAGGCAGATAACCTGCGTATAACTGACAATAATTAGTCATTAAACTGCGTACTGTAACACTAAAAATCAGTGTACTGTGGCACCAAAATTCTAATTTTAATTTCTCACGAAGTTTCGAAAACTACCTCTTTACAATTATCTCGGCCCCTTTCAGGGTACCAAACAAAAAGTGCACTCCTTGAAGTAGGAGCGGAAACGAAGCCCCTTCATACGGGGCGCAAAAAAACCGCTGATCTGCGAAACTTTGAAGACTGCAACCCTTGTGCTGACCGCGCACCCTATATTTGCCGGCTTTCAAAAACAATGGTTCACCCTTTAAAAAGAATTTCCCGCCATTTCCCATGTTCAAATGTTTTAATGGCAAGTAAATGGTACGTTAATGGCCAGTAAGGGAGTACAGGAATAGTAATAAACTGATTAGTAGCCCGCCATTATTTCACCAGTCTGCAGGTTTTGTATCAATATACCATTTCCGCGCACGGAATTGGCCATTCGCTTTTCACCCGAGAAATCACAAATCATAAAAGTGAACAGAAATGACCAAATAATAAATCATAAAAGTGAAACCGTAAAGTCAGTTCGTAATAAAATAAAGCAAAATGAATAGAAAACAAAACAAATACAAAGAGAATGCGAAAACCTCAAAGTGGTGGGTCGAGGTGGTCCTGCCAAAGTCGTGCCAGCATGTCGAGGCGCCGATGTCGGGAGTGGAGGAGAAGAGGCGCCAAGCGTTTAGCTTCTCTTAAAGTGTAAAGTTAGCACATAAATAACAAGCCAAGAAAAAAAGAAAGTAAAAGCAACAACATGAACACATAATCTCGCTTTGTTCTGAATAAGTTTCATTGCTGCGACGCGACCGCAACGCGTGTGGCATTTAATGCAGTTAACATTTTGCACATGCACACTACGCTGTTCACGTAATGACAGAGTTCTTAATTGCACTGGAATAGGACGATTTTTGATTATTTGTACGCAATGTTACATTATTCCACGGTGCACGTGCCTAAAAATTACGTGAACCGCGCAAATAATCACTAATGGAAGCCGGGAAATTAATCACTATGTCATTAGGTGCGCCGTACTGCATCGTGCACCGTGCAAAAAATTAACTGTCGCGTTTCGAAATTCCTCGGTAAAGCTGTGGCTTTTGTTTTCATGGATTGCTGTTAGATTTCCATTTATTTAGTTTTTGACGACGAATATTTGCTTCTATGTTTTTTTTTCGATTGTAGTCCCGCCATCCTCACAACGGCATCGAAATGAAGCACCAGGGCAGCGACGACTACTGGCGCCAGGGTTGATGCCGTCTCCAACGGTATGAAATTACTTTTTAGGTTTATTTTTATTTGTTTAACTGTGGGATATTCGAAGTATTTTGTTTTACTTGAAAATGGTGTAGGCATTTTGTTCTTATTTAAGTTCGTTTTTCATTGGAATGAAATCCATTAGCTCTTAACTATATATTCGAGAATGCATTCATTTTGGGAATAGCTTTCAGATTATTTTTCCCTTTCCTGATACTTTTGTTTTCCTTAGTCGAGTTTGCATATTGTATAGTGGGAAATCGAATGAAATTATTTTCTTTTATCCTTTTTCTAAAGATATTCGATTCTAATTAAACTTTTTTGTAGTGGCGACTACACGGAAGCCACCTTACGACTCGCCCGCCCGCGCCTAGGGACGCGACTTCCCCTCCAATGGTTAGACATCACGTTTTGGCTTTATTTTTATTTGTTTAATATTACAGGTGTTTATTTTTGTTTTAATAGTTTTAGCATGATTTTCCTTTTAGAAGATTAATGTCGGTGCAAATCTTTAGTAGGTTCTTAGGGAACCGTTGAATTTCTTCTAGTTTTCGGCTTAAAAATTATTTACTTTTATTATTTCAAAGGTATAGAGCATTCTGTATTCCAGCACGAACGGAAAACGGCGCCAAGGCCGACCGGCCGTTCAGTGAAGTCGGAGAGGACTTCGGCCACCCCGGCCACTCAAAATAAACGAGGTACTTTATTATTAAAGGTTATATTGAAAATGCATTTTGTATTTTAAGGGGGATGTGGAGGGGGGGGGCTCAGAATGTTTTTAACGTTTACTTTTCCTATGGTACTGTAGGTGTGCATAGTTTAAGTTGTCGGTTTTTATTAAACAAAATAATTGTTTTAAAGATATAGTACGGTAGTATAGTCAAGACTGCTTGCATGAGAGTAGATTACTGTAAGAAGGGAATTTAGCGTTGTTTCAGGTTAAATTACTAGTGAAAATTTCAGGGAATAAACTATTTCTAGTCTAACCTTGGCATAATTGGGATGTATGCATAATATTTTTTTTAGATGCTAATTTTTTAACAGTTTTCGAATGAGAGTGGGGTACTGTAATCTGCATTTGAAAGATTGGCTGACTGTGTTCTACGGGAAATATTTTGCGTGTCATTAATTATTAAATCAACGTATTCCTTTCTTTAGCCAGAATGGAGAGAGAGAGTGAGAAAAGCGGAGAGAGATATACAGAGAAAGTGAGAGCGGGGGGGGGGTGAGAGAAATGGGTACGGCGAGAGATAGAGAAAGAGAGAGAGAGTGAAGCACAGCGAAGATGGTGCGGAGAGAGAGAAGCAGAGAGAGAGAGGGAAGCAGAGAGAATGCGGGTGGTGTACTGTAATATGGGTAGTGCTTTTTCTCACACCTTGAAACTTTCTTGGGTTTATGGGAAATATAATATAATTCTTTTTTATATTGTATAGAAAGATATAAAGTGGGGAATGTTTATTTTCCTTTTTTCTATGGTATAGGATAAATAAAGAATTTCATTTATGAATCTTTTCTCCAAATTGGTTTTACATAAGATAAAAAACGTTATTGGTTTCTACTGATTAAATTGTCCTTCGCATAGTGTAAAGTATTCCTATTGCAGCATGCGTCGAAAGCGACAGGGAGACTTTCAATGAAGTCGGCATGGACATCGGCCACACCGGCCACTCAAGCACTTCAAGGTACTCCTATTTTTTTATTAAGAGGGAAGGGGGGGGGGAGTCACTTGTTAAGGGGAAGGTTAGATATTAAGGGGTGTGGGGGGAGCTCGGGTATTAAAGGGGGTGGGGGTTAGCTACTAAAGGGGAAGTATTTAGGGGGAAGGGGAGGGGGAGCTCAGATATTAAGGGGAAGGTGGGTGGGTCTGCATGGTCAGAAATCTTTTTTTTTCAATTTTCTTATTTTCTGGTTTATAATGGTTTATGTTATCTATTAAAGTCAAAGCAAGTCCATGAAAAAAAAACAATTTTTCTTTCTTTTTCTATTGTGGCATGGGATTGTTTGTTAAGGTGTTTTGTTTTATTATATTTAATTGATTGATTCTCTTTATTGTTGGATTCGAGTGGGCTGATTAATTATGGATATTAAGAATTTTTGTTATATTTACGTTTACGTAGAGCTTTTACTTAATTGGGGCACGTAATATTATGGTTAACAACCTCTTTTGTTATTGATAAGCATGTGAGGGGGTTGCTGTAAGCAGTGAAGTGATTGGAATCAGAGTAAAAGAGAAGCAGAGAGAGAGAGCGAGGTGGAGCAGAGAGAAAAGGGTACGGCGAGAGATTGAGATAGAAGCAGAGAGAGAGAGAGGGGGAGAAGCTTAGTGAAACAGATGCAGAGTGAGATTTAGGAATGCTTGCACTCAACTTTTCTTCAATAGTTCTCTATTAATAAGTTAATTTCCATCTATCTCTTTCTCTCTCCTTTCATCCTCTCACTTTATGGAATATGCGTGGATTAGGGTTATACGGGGGAGGATTGGGGTTCTAACGTAAAAGAAGAATAACGGGTACAAAATGTGAATGAAGAATAATGAAAGAGAATTTCAGGTCACTGCGCTCCGAAGTCGACTGGCCGCGTTGTGCTGCTGAGATGACAACGCCATTGCCGACGCTGTCAAGACCATACATGAGCTGATACGCGACATTTCCAGCAACGTTGGAAGTTGGGTAGGAGGAGGAAGACCAACGGAGACCGATTCAATGAGGCTTGGAATCAGTTGATTAGAGGTTTCATTCACTTTGAATTCATGTTTGTCCGTTATATAATTGATAAGTCCACTTACTGCTTGAGCTGATTTTTGAATAGTTAACATTATAATTTCACTAATTTTCTGCTGTTCCATACTCCATATTTCTTGCACTTTGTTTTAATTGGTCCGATGTTGAAATTACGACCTTTGGCCAAATTTGACGGTCG